>JBBMKF010462559.1:0-11237 GCA_037834155.1 Curcuma caesia | reverse complement strand
TATATATAATATTAAAAATTTTAAGGTTGGTTGTAGATTAGGTGGGTTAAATCCACGAGCTCATTAAAATTTTCACTTTGTTTTAAATTTTAGAAGGAAAAAATTCTCAACCCGCGGGCCAACCTAAGCTCATCGAGGGTCGACTCGCGTGGATCGCGGGCCCAGGTGGCCTAACCCACCTGGATCCATCTTAAAATGAGTTGATAAAATATTGACTCAATCCATTTAAAATTAGTTAGCGAGGCAGGTCAATCCAACAGGCCTAATCCAAATTAACAACTAAATTTTAGTTTCACATTGAGAATTTTATAATTAGATAGTTGGCTTATAAAGTTCATGTAAGTTGTGAATAAATACATGGGGAGAGACTCTCTCTCATGTGTGCGGTGCCAAGAGGTGCAAATCCAAGGCTCAGATTTCATTGAACCAAATTGACTCATGTGCTAATACTATATATGTGTGTCGAATGTTGAACTAATTAAGGCAAAATTTGTCCAAATAAATCAATCAATATTTTACTAATTGAACCTTCTTTTTGCTACTTGCTCAAGAGCGTAACAGAAGAATTAATCAGGCGATTAATCGTGAATCTGTAATCGATCGATTATTGATGGCCAACAATAGCATTTTGATCTGGACATTAATAGCCATAAATCGCTTTTACTCAGTTAACACAACCAAAGGGGAGACGCTCCTATATAAGGAGGTTAAATCTTGAGTAGGAGTGAAAATTATAGCAAAAAGATTTTCATCCACCTATGTTCCTCTCTCTCTAATTCTCTCTGTCATACATCTCTTGCTCGGAAGAATGCCTACTTTATTCACCAAGACCACTAGTGCTTGGTGTGAATCATGATTTTCCATTATATCTTGGAAAACAAATGACCACGACAAAACCTTGAAGTATAGCCGAAGGTGGGGCGAATTTATTTTAAGGGGACTGTGTTAAAACGCAAACCTTGGCATCTCAATTTTTGAGCACTCGGAAACTCACTTGGGAGTGCTTTCCCAAGCACGTGAATTCCACGTTCGAGCACTTGGCACTCAGGCAACGCTTGATAGTCAAGCGACTTATTTCTTGATTCGGCATTTGGCATTTCACTCAACAGTTGGGCTTGCTTCTTCCCAATTTTGGTAGTCGGGCGACTTCACATCTGACTCGATACTCGATGACTCGACCACTCAGTATCAACCTAAAGGCACTCGGGAGTACTCGGTGACTCAACACTTGAAGTACTCGCCCGACTCGGGCCTCACTATACTATTCCTGTCTTCCTACTAGGACTTGGAAGCACTTTGAGTCCCGATTTTCCACTCAGATTCGGGAGCATTCAGGTAATTGGACCTATCAACCATTACTATTCTAACTCAGGAAGCATTCAAATAGCTCGATCAAATCAGCCTCATGGACAACTTGAGATTATCTGCTTAAGTCTTCCAATAGAAAAGTTGAAGTTGAATTCATTTTGATTCAGCAATTTTTCTCGTAATCTTCGACAACAAGATTGTCTATCAATCTTAAAATAGATTCATTTCTATTGTGATGGCCATGGAAGCAATTGAGGTGCAACAGACTCAACGTGTGACGACCCTCTCCGTCTCAATTGGAAATATTTCAATCAACCACAGGGAAAAGCCAGAGAAGTTTATTAGGTTGAACTTCAAACCGTGGTAGTAGAAGATGCTCTTCTACCTGATCACGCTGAATTTAGCTCAGTTTTGATCGAGAAACCTCCCAAGCCGGTTAAGGATGCAAGTGATGTCCAAACCATCAATGCAGTAGAGGTATGGACTCATTCTGAGTTCTATGTCAAAAATACATCTTTAACTGTCTTGCCAAATCGTTGTACATAGTGTATAGCATAAAGAGAATGACTAAGAAGTTGTGAGAGTCTCTGGAAAAAAGTACAAGACAGAGGATGTAGAGACCAAGAAGTTCATCGTGGACTAATTCCTTAACTACAAGATGGTGTTCAATCAAGTCCAGAAGCTTCAGATGTTCCTGCAAGAGATTCACTCAGAAGGCATGGTTTCAAGTGGAACCTTCAAGGTGATTGCTATCATTAAGAAGCTGCCTCTCGACTAAAAGGATTTCAAGAACTGCCTAAAGCATAAACAAAAGGAGATGAACGTGAAAGAACTTGTTGTGAGACTTCGCATTGAAGAAGACAATAGAGAGAAAGTTGTTCTCTCATGCTACTGTGAAAGCCAACATGGTAGACCACAACCAAAGTTCAAAATGAAAGAATCTCATATCATCCAAGATGGGCCTAGAGGAGTCGTAAGCAAGAAGAATTCTCTGAGAAGTGCTTCAATTATGATCGAGTTGGTCATAAATCTTCAAAGTGCAAAAACTTGAAGAAAAAGCATAAAGCAAATCTAAATGAAGACTAGAAGACGACCTCTGTGCATGGTCTCCGAACTGAACCTGATGGGTTCAAACCCATGATAATGATGAATCGATACCCGTGCCATCAGACATGTGTGCTGCAACATGAGCTGCTCCATAACTTCAAAGAAGTAAATGTGGACAAGTTGTTCATAGATAACTCAGCAACCTCGGATATCATGAGCTAAGGAAAAATTATGTTGAAGATAACCTCAAGCAAGGAGCTCACTTTGAACAATGTGTTATATGTTTTGGAGGTTCATAAGAATCTAGTATATGGATGACTTTTGAACAAGCATTGCTTCCACTATATTTTGAGTCAGACGAGATTGTACTATCCAAGAATGGAAAGTTTTTAAGAAAGGGTTATGTAGTTGATGAGTTGTTTAAACTCAGTGTAATGGCTATTAGGCACATAGTTAATAAAAATAAAAAGTTCTTCTACTTATATGCTTGAGTTTTCATGTTTGTGGTATGGTAGACTATGACATGTTAACTAGGATATGTTGCATAAATTAATTAATATGCAAAGCATATCTACATTTCACTTTTATTCGAAATAGAAGTGTGAGACTTATGTTGAAGCGAAAATGACAAGGTCATCCTTTCAATAGGTTGAAAGAAGTAATGAGTCACTCAACCTAATCCACACTAACGTGTGCGATCTAAAAGGCACATCGACATGTGATCGGAATAAGTACTTCATCACTTTTGTTGATGATAATATAAAATATTATTATGTGTATCTTTTCAAAAATAAGGATGAAGCTATAGAGAAATTTATTCTTTATAAGAATGAGGTTGAAAATCAACTTAATAGAAAGATTAAGATGGTTCAAAGTAATCGAGGTAGTGAATATGTATCACCATTCGCTGAGTTATGCGTTGAACATATGATCAAACATGAAACAAAAGTTCTTTTTACTCCACGAAAAACTAGTGTTGTTGAGCAAAAGAATTGAACTTTGAAAAATATGATAAATGCTCTGCTATTGAGCTCTGGAATACTAGAACACATATGGGGGGAAGCTGTGTTGATAACTAATTATTACCTTTTGAATAAGGTACCCTGCAAGAAAATAAATAAGAGCTCTTATTAGTTATGAAACGGAAGACAATTATCCTATAAATATTTACGAGTGTGGGGGTGTCTAACTAAAGTTTTGGTGCATGATTCAAAAATGATCAAGATAGGATTAAAAACTATTGATTGCATATTTATTGGATATGCACATAACAATAGTGTCAATAGGTTTCTTTTGTATGAATCTCAAATACCGGAGATATACAAGAACTCAATTATTGAATCGAAAAATATATTGTTCTTCGAATATGTGTTTCCGTATAAGACCCAAGAAGATGCTAACTCCTCAAAATGAGCATATAAAACACAAGAGGAAGAAGATGATGAGGAACCAATTGAGGTTGAGCTTAGACGAAGTAAAAGAACTCTAGCGAAAAAATCATTCGGAATAAATTTTATCACTTTTATATTGAAAAATGATCTCCAAAGTTACTCGAAACAGTAATCTCTTCCGAGGGACATCAATAGAAAGAAACAATTACATCTGAGATTGACTCTATCTTGCAAAATCACGCTTGAGAACCTATGGATCTTCCTCAGGGAAGTAAACCACCCGAATACAAGTGGATTTTCAAAAAAAGATGAAATTAGATAGCATGATTGATAAGCACAAGGCTAGATTGTCAATTAAAGGTTACCAACAATGAGAAGATCATGATTACTTTGATAAGTATTCTTCAGTATCAAGGATAACTTCCATTAGAGTGTTGTTGGTGATTACCGCTCTATAAAATCTGAAAATATATCAGATGAATGTAAAAATAGTTTTTTTAAATGAGGATTTAGAAGAGAGAATCTATATGAAACAACCTGAAAGATTTTCTGTGTCAAGCAGAAAATAAGATTTGTAAATTGGTGAAGTCGTTATATGGTTTGAAATAGGCACCAAAGTGGTGACATGAGAAATTTGATAATGTCACAAAGGAAAGTGGATTTAAAATCAATGAATATGATAAATGTGTCTGCATGAAAGTCACAAAAAATGATTATATTATCTTATGCTTATATGTAAATGATATATTTATCATTGGGAGTAATGATAAGATAATTAAATCCATTAAAAATATGTGAACTCAAGATTTGACATGAAAAATATGATTCTAGCTAGTTGATGTGATTCTAGAAATTAAAATTTTTTGAATATCAGAAGGACTTATTTTCATTCAATCTCATTATATGGACAAGATTATTAAGAAATTCACCAAAGGTGATATTGCTTAGTACAAACTCCGATAGATACAAGTTAATATCTATCAAAAAATCGAGAAGAGAGTATCTCTTTAATATAATATTCTAGGGTGATTGAAAGTCTGATGCATTAATGAGTTGTACACGATTAGACTTAGCCTACGTAATGAGTAAACTAAGTAGATACACGATAATCTCGGTATTGAGCACTAGAAAGAGATAACAAAAGTACTGAGGTATTCAAGTTATATTCGTGTTTATGGATTGCATTATATGAGATATCTTATTGCGATCAAAGGATACAATGATGTAAGTTGTATATCTAATATGAAATACTTTAAGTCTATGAGTGGATGTGTATTCATTTTGGGAGGTGTAGTCGTTTCATGAAAATCTTCTAAGCAAACTGTAATAACTAGATTCATGATGGAATCTGAGTTTGTAACTCTTGATAAATGTGGTGAAGAGGCTGAATGACTACGATAATTCTTAAAAAATATTCTTAGATGATTGAAACATGTACCGATAATTTGTATACATTGCGATAGTCAATCAGTAATTGGATAAATTATATCAAAATTTTAATTAAATTTTAATTAAATTGCTAAACAAAAGATTATAATTAAACTAGAATTTACCAGAGAAACAGACAAGAACAAGAAATTGCTCATCCATCCCTACCAACCAATAATCGATTTAACAAGTTTAAATAATCCTAAATAAATTGAATTCTCCTCCTTTTTCCCAATATTTTATGTATGAAGTACACGACCTACACGTCATCCATGACGTCGTTCAAACTAATAATTAATTACAATGTTAGTCGAAAAGATCTACCTCCTCTCCTTAATTACGCTTCCACGCCGCACCGGCAGCGGCAGCAGAAATGGGCCGATCGGGTCGAAGCTGTGGTTGGCCCAGTCTGGGTTTGGGCTGAGGGACCCAATGGAAGGTGCGGGCCGAGATGGCCCACTACATTGTCTTCGTTTTTCATATTATTTTGACATTTTCTTATTTCATTCAATGAATAAATGTGGACAAATAAACTATTTCGATATTATATTCGGTCCGACTTAGCTGTCCTTTGACTGAACAACTTGACTAAAAAGTGATTAAAATTTTTTTTCTTCTAAAAATCAGTTTATTTCTCAAATAAGAAAAAAAAACTTGTGATGATTTTTCTAATACTGTAAATTAATTTTTAAATTAGTTATGACATTGATTGCTATTGCAAAAGATGAAAGAGACTACAACAAATTAAACTATATTTTTTTTCTTCTCTTTGGGACATGCATTAATTCTTAAATCAGAGTTGCTTATGCATATTTTAAAAAAGAAAAAAAAAGGTCTATATATATATATATATATATATATATATATATTTGATGGTATTTAGGATTATTTTCAGATGGGTTGCTCTCACTTCTCAACTGACCAATCTCAATTTTCGAACACCCTCACCTTGCCAATGTCCTTCTCCGACCATTGTGCTCGATATTCGCTCAATGACATCATAATTGGGCACGATAAAGTTGATTAGGACATGTATTCCCAAACACTCAATGTTCATGTAACAACATTCAATTCAGATTCGAGAATATTGCTTGGGATCTGTACTCCCGAGCACTTAGAGTTTGTCTAAAGTCAAGCAACTCGGATTTGGAAGACCCACTTGAAGTTAATCAATCTGAAACTTGACTTCAACCTATGACAATTTGATACCCCAATAAAAGAATTAATGTATATGACAAACACAGGGATGCTACGTGGAGATTCTCCGAGTCACGTATCGACGATTGTTGCACCTTGGTGCCCTAACTGTCCCTCAAATCCATAGTTGGCAGACACAGGCCGTCCCATATAGAGATTCCCCTCAATTGTTGTCTCTCGTTAGTGTCCTAACCGTCCCTCAAATCCATAGCTGATGGATATAGACCGCCCCACATAGAAATTCCCCTCAACGCTTGTCTCCCCTTGGTGCCCTAACTGTTCCTCAAATCCATAGCTAGTGGATACAAACCGCCCCATGTAGAGATTCCCCTCAACAGTTGTCTCCCGTTAGCGTTCTAATAGTCTCTCAGATTGATAGCTAGCAGACACAAATTGTCCCACGTGAAGATTTCATCAATGGTTCTCACCATTTGGGGCCCTAACTACCCCTCAAGTGGATAGTTGATGAGTATATGACATCTCATGTGAAGATTCCTTCAACAGCTATCTCCCTTAATGCCTTAATCATCCCTTGGGCAGATAGTTGGTGAGTACATGACATTCTATGTGAAATTTCACCAAACCATATTAGGGTATGGTTCAACAACTATCCTCCATTTTGTGCCCTAACCCTCTCTCTGATGGGCAAATGGTAGACCATGATATCTTCTCTATCAATTATATAACGGTCGATGAAGCAAGTAAGTTAAGATTTAATTTTATTATTATGAACAGAGATAATTTTTCTCCACCAAACTCTCTATCTCTAATTCCTCTCTCTCTTGTCCCCGGGGCATGGTGCCGCGGTCGGACATCCAAGTTGTCACTCAGGCACTCGCGATTTGATCCCCAACTACAGCGTATTTATAGAAATTTTCTTCCAAATGGGGAGCGCAATCTAAGGATGTTGACCATCTGGGTTAGCCGCTACGTGCACTTTCTGATTTACCCTGATGAGTGGTGACCGATGAAAAACTTTCATGAAGCCGATATAATTTATTATACTTTTTTATTTAATTTTTTGGTCTTAAATATGACACAATTTTCAGATTACTGAAAATTACTACAAAGTTTATTATGCACTCAAGCGATGTGGAAACCCCAAGGTAGACTCACCGACGCAGTCACTCGTCGCTAGCTGGCTCCGCATTCAGATCGAGGAATCGCCCTGCGGTCCCGTTCTCCACAGTCGCTTCCTCCTCCTCCTCCTCGCTCTCCGTCGCTGACGCCTTCCTTATCTCTCCCTCCTCTCGACAGCAGCTCTCCTCCCATTCCTCCGGGCCGCAGACTCTCCGGCTCCAGCCTCCTCCTCGAAGTCCTCGCGTTCGAAGGCCGGCCTCCACAGTGGCGCAGGCTCCGCCTTCGCCGCCTCCCCGGCAGCAGCGCTGGAGGCGAGTAGCCGGGTCGCCTCGCGCACCCGGTGGAGGATAGCGTAGAACTCCTCCACCTCATCGTCCGCGACGTCCTCCGTCGCTGAGCGTCTCGGCGTCGGGCGTTCCGCGCCCGCCGCGTCGGGCGCCTGCGGCTGCTGCTTCCTCTTCCTCGTCTCCGTCGCCGCCTCCGCCGTCTCCATAATTGAACAGAGGTGGGAAGTGGTAAAAAGTAAAAAGGGAGGAATATAAATTATACAATAAAGCAAGACGACACGCGATGAACAGAGAACATTACGCGGCAAGGGGAATCTCTGTGACCGAGGTAACGACGACGACGTAAGAATGGCGACATCATCGACATCACCTCCTCCACTGCTCTACTGTTTATAGTGACCATGAAAACACGTGAAACCTAAACATTGAAAATCAAACACTTCCTTAAACACGCCTTAACGTAGAGTAAATAACCCTTTCAACTTCTTCTTTCTCAAGGGAACACTACGAAAAATTGCAGAGCGAACGAAAGCTTGATGATTTACCACCGAACCTTTTGATCTTTTGTTGCCAATTCACATAACTCTGGACCTTCGAGTGATCCATCAAGTGTATCCAAGATACTGCAGTCACGCGCAATATTTGAGGCATCATGAAAAGGCAAACGCATGAAAAGCTCCACTTATTTCACCACTCGAACGTCAAGACTGAGACACCATGAAAAATAAAGACCCAACGACAAGCCTACTTTACATTTCACGCTCTTTCATGATGCTCTCTTTCTCTTTCTCAAAAGAATCTAAAATTAATAAGTGTTTCACGCCATGCTCAAAGGTAGACTAGTCGCATTTACGATGTGAATGATCGCAGAATCACAAGAAAGTCTGGTATGGGTTGAAGAGTAAGTTAAGGCTCCTGTTGAAGTACTGACCAGGAACTTGTCGCCTTCCTTGTCTAAGTCGCGATCGAGTTCTGATCATGCTCTTCGTGTTTACTGAGTTGGTCGTAATAATTATGGCTTTATAAGTGGTCAATCTTCGCTTGGATTCTGCCAAACAAATCAAGAAGCTCGTGTCTCTGCGTTTAGTGCGTCTTTTTCTCCGGAGGAGGAAGAAGAAAGAAGTCAGTGTAGATTGTTTGATCAGAGGACAATGCCGCTGCCTTTCTCTTTAAGTTTTCACCTAATTCCTCTTCTTCTACTTCGAACCTCGCTGTTGCACGCACTGCCGGAGCCCGACCCCGCGCCCATCCAGCTCCGTCCGGCTGCCTCCTCTGTCGCCGCTGCCTCTGCCACCATTCCGGCTTTCCCCGAGCAGTCGGACGTAGCCTCCTCCGCCTGCCCCCTTGACCTGCCCGCTGATCTCCTCTCTTCCGTGACCGCGGCCTGCGCCTCCGGTAGCGGTCGCCTCCTCGTCCCCTCCCGGCAGCGCTGCTGCCCCGCGCTCGCCGCCTGGCTCTACGCTGCCTTCTCCCCCACCGCGCTCGCTGCTCGCCCCCTGCCTGACGCCGGCTACGACCTCCCCGCCCTGCCGGACGACTCCGAGGCGTGCGCCGCCGGCGCAGAGCGCGCGGTCCGCGCGCGCGGACTCGAGCTTCCCCGCAAGAACGCCACCTGCGACGCCGCCTACTGCTACTGCGGCGTCCGGCTCCGGCGCCTCGCGTGCGCTGGCGGGTTCGTGGCGGACCCCGCGGAGGGCCGGTGGGTCCCTGCTGGCGGCGGAGCGCGGAGATTGGAGGAGGACTGCGCCGGAGCGGGCCTTACCGGATGCTCTCGCTGTCTCGGATCCCTCAACCAGGTGAACCAGCCACCTCCCTGATCCGCTCGTCCTTAAAAATATAAATCAATCGTCCGACGGGCGACGGTGAACATCGATCATTTACTCATGCATGCAGCTGAAGGCCAACTCTTCGAGATCGTCAGGGGGTACAGGCGGCGGCGGCGACCGGGAATGCCAACTCATGGGGGTGACGTGGCTGCTCTACAAAAACAGGACGCTCTACTTCCCTACCGCCATGGCCGTTCTCCGAGCCCTCATGGCGGCCGACGCCGCCGGAAGCTCCGACCCCAGTCATTGCGCGCTCTCACAGGACGCTATGCCGCTCGCCGTGGGTTCTAATCAAATTGACGTCCATGAAACATCCTCTGCTGCTCTCTCGACTCTGTTTCATCTCCCATTGCCTCTCCTCCTCTGCATCTTCCTCCTCTAGTTAATTAGACTATGCGCAGGAATATTTGAAATAAAAGGGATTTGGATGAACCTACGTACGTACGCTCGTCGATTTCATTTCTTTATAATTATACGTTGGTTCTATCTCGTGGTAGACTCTTCCCACTTAATCATATAAATGTCTTGGCGTCCCTGTGTGGCTTATTCTGATTGCTCTAGAGTGGAATTGGTAGTTAAAAGATAAATTATACATGGAATTAAAAATCAATAAAGAATGAATCATTATCCTAAGACTCGTCCATTCAATCATTCGACCTACTTCTCGGTCATTTGATCATTTAGCATATCGATTTCTCGGTCATTCGATCACTCAATATTTCGGTTACTCAACTTCTCGGCTACTCAATCTCTCAGCCTCTCGGGCACTTGATCATCGGTCACTCGACTTCTCGGTCATTCGACCACTCAGTCTCTTGGTCGCTCGACTATTCAATCGCTTGGCCTCTCCCGACATTGGATACCATCTTTTAGCTTAATTCGAAGGTTGCATAAACTCCTAAAACATATAACAATTAGAAGATATAAAAAGGGTGTGATTACAGGATTGTCAGACCTGATCTCTCCTAAATGCTCTTATATCTACGTATAACGTTAAAAGGAAACGGGAATATTCAGTAACTGTCGAAGAGCAACCAGAGCAATTACAAGGTTATCAGATCTGATAACCCAAATGCCTCATGTCTACGTCTAATATCAGCAGTTGTCAGATCCAGTCTCCTCGAGCCCTTCAGACGACCCCTCCTCAAGTTGATGTGGAGATGTTTTTCAGATGAGTATATAAACTCTCAAACAAATATGAATAAGGTCCTTGGAAAAAAGTTAGTGAATTCTTTTTCTTTATTTAGAAACCTCATTTGTTTAACATATTCTAATTTGAACGTCGGAGTAGTCCGTCAAGATTCTCCGACATCAATCTAATCTCCTTGCTCAATTTGTCTTTATGTCTTTTCACTGGCAAAAGCAAAGTCTCGTGTGCGTCAAAGCACTTGTTAATTGATGACTTAATCGTCCATAGCACTTGAGAGGAACAATCCGCATGAATTTCAATGTTTTAGCTTCGCAAGCACAACAAATTCATTTTTATGTTGATTCTATGGTCTTAAATTTCTTTGGTGCAAATGTCTTCTATTTCTTATGGCAAACTACGCCAGGGAACAGTGTAGTTCCTTCTAAGATCAAGTTGTTTGCTGATTCTACAGTGAACTTTTCAGTCGAGTTCCATCTTCAGCTCAACCTGAAAGATCACTGGCCCATTTTAGAAACTGTAATTT
>JBBMKF010462548.1:0-11240 GCA_037834155.1 Curcuma caesia | reverse complement strand
CTAACTCTTTTTCAAGCATTTAGTCAATCTTAACTTACTTGGATTCTCTCATTAACTCAGTCAACCTTAACTATACTCTATTAAATATATTAACAAACAAATATCAAAATCTTAAAGGTCGATTACACCAACAACACATTTTTACTAATGAACTAAAACGGAGGTCGGGGCTCACTTAAATAATACACCCACTCTCATTTAATATTTTGATTAATTAGATTTTGAGTAATTAATAATATTATAACTATTTTAACTCTTAAAATAATTTAATTATTAATTCTAATATTTATTTACTAAACTAATTAGAATTATAAAAGAAAATAATTATTAAAAATATGCATGGCAACTACGCTGTCTGGAAACGGCGTTTAGAATGCCGTCCCCGTTTCTGAAACGTTTGGAAACGTTTCCGGGGATGGAAACTTACAAGAAACGGCGAATGGAGGCTGTAGCAGCGTCGGGGCTTGGTGAGAAGAGCAGACACGGCGTCGGGGCCGTGTGGTGGAGGAAAGGCGAGGAAGGGGAAAAAGAAGAGAAGAGGGGACAACGCTTCCTGGGTTCGTGAGGGAAGGAGACGCGCGGCTCCTTCTCCCGGCAGCAGTAGGGGGCACGCGGTGGTGGCTTCGATCTGCGGCTGAGCGCGATGGTAAGGCGGCAGAAGATGAGAGAGAGAAGAGGTGAAGGTGGGATTCGGCTTCGCGTTGGCAGCCCCTCCGGTCGGCGTCGACGGCGAGAAGCAGAGACAAAAGGACCTGCGGCGCAACGAAGAATAGAAGAAAATCGCGATTGGGAAAAGGGCACTGTTTCTTAACGATTCCTAATGGATTTGGGTTTAAACCATTAAGTCATTAATGTAAGAAAACTCATCCACTAACCAATTAAATCCATTAAACCTCTTTACCCTTAATGAATTAGGATTTAATTGATCAAATCTCATCCACATTAGGTTTATTTAACCCCTTCTAAATTAAAGTTAAAGTTATTTAACTTTAGGTCTTGGACACTGTAGGTCTTCGACGTTTCCAAAAATCAGAAACTTCAACGATTGCCGTTTTCCGTTTTCGCATTTCCCGTCTCCAAATTTCCAAACAACATTGTCGGCAACCAATCCTCACAGTCTCCGTCATCTCGATAAGACCCTTCAACATCAAATCGATAATCTACTCGTGAAGATAAACTTATGAACTTTTTCATCCATGTGTACTTTGGCTCACGGACGTCCAATTCAAATTTTTCATCAAATTCAGCATCAATATCCTAATAGATGATTGAACTGCGGCACTATGAGAATCTCCGTTACGCCTTAACCGCTACACTATTTTATTTATCCTTCTATTTGTTCTAATTATAAGTGAAGAGAGAAATGAAGAGGGAAAAAATCACAGTGCATTATTTATTTACATTTGACCGATCAAGATGAAGACTCATCTTTGTTCTCGTGAGCACCGTCTTCTATCATTTGTGGTAAGAAAGGCAAATTAGACATTTCCATAAAATTTCTATCTTCTTTGTTTTTTTTTAAAATCTAGATATTTAATTTTTACAAATTTTTTTTATTGATCACAAAGATAAATCAGGGAACACAGATGAACATATGAGTACTGACAAATAATCTAACATCATAAATTTTTTAAATTCTTATTATCTAAAAAATCTATTTTATCTTTTATCATCGCACAATAATCCCAAGAATTTCTATACAATTTCTATCCTCCCTTATAAAAGTAAACACCTTTTTAAAATGTGTACTCATTGAGCTTTAGAAGAGCTTAAAGGAATATCTATCTCTTACACTTATTTATGCGGCTGTCCCACACCCATCTCGAAAGTCATCCATAGAATTATACAAGTGGGAATTAGATGCCTCTCCCTCCTAGTCAGCCTTATCACTTTGCCACATCAAAAGAAAAGGCAACAATGGTCATCATCCTCTCAATTTATGCGATCTCTCAATTTACAAACTTTATTGTGGGTCCACCCCAACACATGCCCAACCCTGCCCTGCCCTGCCCTGCCTGTGGGGCATTTCCACAAACACTAGTTGGGCGCTTACGCTTCTTCAAAGGCACGTGCTGTCCCTCCCTCCCTCCTCCGTACGGGCATTTGCATAATCACGTGTCGTCTTTACAAACAACGTAAGTTTTTAAGAAAACAAATATGAACGGCTGAGATTAAATCCGCCGGCGAATCTAATTCCCGTTGACACAGAATCTATCGACCGCGAGCTACGTGGCTTAACAGCGAACGGCCAATCACTCGTCGTCGTCGTCGCCGTCGGGAGGCAGATGGATCGACGGCGATGGTCAACCGACGATGGCAAATGCAGGCCATGTGTTCGACGCATTGCCGCAGTGGGAAAAAGATCAAAATCACATAGGTTTCTGCAAACTCGAACGAGCAAGTCCGGGAACGAAGCAGAAGATCAGCAGTTTATTACACGTCATTGATCACGAGGTATCGTGATCGGACCCAGAAAATGGCAGTCCTCCATCGTGATCCTCTTCTCCGGCTCCGTAATGAAGATGAACTGAGCGCAGTTGACGTTGTGTTTGAATATATCCAGAATGCAGTCGAGCAGTGTTTGTAATTCGGTGCTTTAGTAGTTGCAGATGAGGCTGCCGAAGGGAGCTCTGTGGGGGATGCCCTTCCTCCTCCGGGCGGACGGCGGCGAGGCTGAAGGGGTGAAGCTTTGCGTCCTCGCGCTCCCGAGGCTGGAGCTCGCGAATGAGTCGTCGGATCCCGACGCCGTCGGTTGCCTCTCGAGTGGTGACTTCTTGCCGGTGCCGGCAACCTTAAGGAAGCATTTCGTCGAACAGTTGGTGGGCGAGAGGTGGATGAGATAATGAGGGTTTGGAATTGGGGAAAAAGAGGACCTTGCAGCCGAGGGAGCAGAAGCAGAAGGAGTCGAGGAGGCTCCGGTCGCAGGCCTCGCAGGCGTTGCCGACGCCCTTGCCTGGCCTAGGTTGGGGACGCTCGTTGAGGAAGACGATCCGAGCGCTGTTGATGATGTAGGTCTGCACGCCGGCGATGTCGAGCACCTTCTGGATCTCCGACACCCGGATCACGTCGTGGTACGATGACCGCCGAATCTGCATCATCATCGTCAATCCATCACTGCGCCGTCGTCGGAATCATAAATCGAAGTACCAAACGCAAAGGAAGGAAGAAATGCGGGAATATCCCTCTCCGAACCTGGATCGTGTGGTGGTCGCGGTGGCGGTGGGCGAGGCACAGCGAGCAGAGGGCGCCGTCGGCGCAGTCGAGGCAGAACATGTTGCACTCCCTCCGGTGCGCGTCGGCATGGAGCGCGCATTGCCCGAAGAACCGGACGGCCAGCAGCCGCCGCAGCCACGGGGGCCACCGCCCCGCCGCTTCCTCCGGCCAACCTCCTCCCTGTTCCCAATCCAAAAAAAAAAAATCCAATTTTTCTAGTTCGAATCAAACAAACCCAAAAATAAAAATTCAATCTTTGACAGAAGCCTCACCATGACTGGCTTGTTCTTGAGATTGAGCTCTTTCAGAGAGGATTCCTGGTCCACCACCATTTTCGATTCTGCAAAATCTCGACCTAATTCTCCACCGATCGAAACAGAGTTGGCGACAAGTGGTTTGGAAGCGAAAAAGCTTTGGCCTTGAGGGAGAAGAAGTGGAAGAGGGGTTTGAATTCTTATCGAGATGACAGGGATCCTCCATTCTTATCCCTTCTCTACCTTCTCTTCTCTATGGACTATGGTTTAGTTGTTTATTGCTAATGCACGCCAATTTACTCCCTTTAATTTACTTTTTACTAAATCGATAAGATCAGTGTGTTCAATCAATTCATTAGAAAAACAAAGCTCCAATGATATGATACATTGATAAAATAATCATAAGAATTAATAAAAATATAAACTGAGTCTTTAAGTGGACATAAATTATATTTTAAATTTGTGGATTCAATGTAACAATTACTTTATGGATTTCACTCTAAAAATACTTGTATATCTATTTTAGGTTTTCAGATGATGTCCCATTTTATGTTAGATTGAAGATAATAAAAAATAAGGCTGATGCATGATTTTACAATAAAACAAAAAAAGATGAAATTCAACCTGATATAAAATATTCAACTCCATTACTGAATTCATTGTCTCATTTTACAATAACAATTATCTAATGCTTAATCATTAACTAGTTGTATTAGGTATCATCATTATAATACTTGATCATTAACTAGTTGTATCGGCATCATTGTGAGTAAACCAGCTCACATGACCTCTACTTAATCTGCTCATGATCCTTGCTGTCATAAGCAATAACGACTTTGGAAACAGAGCAGGAATTTTTCAAATTGACCAATCTATTATTTGTTTAATCTAAGTATTCAATTTTAATTAATCCAACTTTATCTAAGTTTCTCATTAGATATCAAAGTAAATCTGAAAGTGTATTATGATTATTATTTTTTTGGAAGAAGAGAAGTTTGGAGCTGGTACAAGTAGCATATTGTATTGTGTAGATCAACCATTCATCAGCCAAGAAGGTTGTGCATGTGGAATGGTTGGTCAGACCGAAAAATGTTTGTTAAGTTCGCCAACAGGATTAGTTGAAAGTCGTTAACTAGCTGAACCAACAAATTCATATTCAAAAGCTTTGCCAAGGGTAAATATTGTCTGTTGACCATGTATCGGAATTGCACCAAAATGGTAAATATTATTCCTTTTCCCTGAAAATTTTGCCCTTTTTCCCCATAATCTCTGAAGCAACCGCTTCCTTAACAAATAAAAACAACTGCGTTCTTGAATCGTTACACAACTAGTTGAAACAAATGAACTTCTTCAGGGATCTGTTTTGCCGAGTTCACAAGTAGACGTTCAGAGATCAGCAGACATACATGGGTTTGTTTGTTCAAGATGGTTGTGATATATGTTAACCAGGTCCAAATACATGACGAGCAGTTTGAAAAACTATCCAAGTTTATTTATACGACTCGGATAAGAACAAAAAAAAATGCAAAGATTAAAGCTTTTGGGAATTGCTATGGCAAACACAGCGAATCTGCTAACGTTGGAGTTGTAGGTTCGATGTGTTAGCTCAAAGGATCCTGTTCTGGAAGTCGTTGATGAGACCCGAAGCTAAACATGTCAACTTCCTCCCTGTCTCACCAGCAATGCTCTTGAGAGAGGTTATATCTTGGGATGCCTAGAAAAGCAAACCATATTGAAAAAAAAAATAGCTTACAACTATGAAAAATTTGACAGTATATTGTGGAAATTCTCATCAGTGAAATGTAGAGGATGGTTATGATTGTAGAAGAAATGTATAACAAGGCAGCATGAAACTTGATGGTTCCTTGCGAGCTGAATGCTACCCAATCAACTTATAATAAGCATTATCAAGAAGGTACCTGGAATGAGATTCTGTTAATGAGATCTGAAGCAGTCAGGTCAACTGTAGAATTATTTGCACGACCAAACAGATCAGCACTAGAAATGGATGCAGACCCCTATACAAAGCACATAAACCAAATGAGAGTGCTTGTAAGCTTATAATGCTTAAACTAACCATATTAAGGATTAGATTTGTGGGCATAATAACTAAACAAAATCAAAGATTAAGACAAATTAAGACATTAAGGGAGAGATGTTAGCTATTTGCTAGACTGCGTACATTATGAGAAAGGATCTCCAAATCATATTACTTTTCAGTGGATTAATATACAATATGCAGAGAGAGAAAATGTAAGTCAAATCTTGATTCCCAAACATCTCAGAAATCTGATGGACAGTACTGAAAAAGCATTAACAAGGCATCCGGAATAAAATGACAAACAAAGCACTATTAAATCAACTGCTTAAAGGAACACTGTAGGTCAGAGACATGAAGATTTAATTGACTCTATGAACAGCCATTATGCCAACAGCATACAATTGTACAAGCGCAAGCTATAATACAAGTGCAAGAAGTCATTTTTATGATCCACTTAGCATCCCTTAGTGCTGTTTTTTTAGATGATAATGAAGTAACATACCGAGAACTTCTCCAGGGAAATTTGAGCCTCATTGTTGTTTTGATCACCAAAGAATTGGGCTGATGATATTGATTTTGCATTTGAGAATTTCTGCCTTGCCACATCACTTTCTTCAATCTGATCAGCATGATAATTAAAACAAGCTTCATATGCAAGATGTTGAGTAAATATCAACATACACTTGAATCTAGAAATTGAGAAAAGATGGTGAATATTCTATATTTGATTTCCAATAGCTAATCTCTTTAACGAATTTATATATTGTTCGTTCAAACTCCTTGAAGGGGAGCCTTGATGCAACAGTAAAATTGCTATCATGTGACCTTGAGGTCGCGAGTGAGTCTCGTAAATCAGTCTGGTTGAATAGATTCGATTCGACCAAAGCAAGTGAATAAAGTCGTAACCATAATACCTGCGCTTTTGATGAAGAGGTAGATTTCTTCTGAAATCCACTGTCCATTCCATAATCTTCAAAGAAACTAGAAGATTTTGGTGGAGTAACATGACTCAGGACTTGAGGGCCACTAGAACTGCTCTCAGCAGAAAGTGTGTTCTCCACATATTCAAACCGAGAGGGAAATGACTGACCACTTGTCCTCGAATTAGCAGAGACTGGTGCAGATACAGGTGCAGGTTCTTCAGGCTTTTGGTCATAAAGATTTTCATTTGGCTGCAATCAACAGATTACAACAGTTAGGACACCACCATTACACCCCAAAAGCATGTTTCAACTACAGTTGAATCTCATGCAAAGTAAAGATGGAATACCCAACAATTCTTTTTTAAAAAACAAAAGAATAAGCAAAATTAAAGTAAGAATAAAGATAAGATCAATACTCACGGCAAGGACAAAAGATTAGAGAAGTTAGTGGTCAACTAAAGGATTGAGGTTAATGTTTACCTTTGTTGTAAGCTTCCGTACACCAAGACCCCCAGTCTTCTTTGCACCAATGGGCTTCTTGACAGAACTAATAACAGCAGAACGGATTGGAGCTTTAGGCGAGCGAGGAATTTCAGGTTCAATTGTCTGATCTGTAGCCTTATTCTGTGAATCTACAAGGTTAAGTTCAGGAAGTCCATTCAAGATATTTGGTGTCTGAGATGCTGAAACAGGTGAAGAAGGTAAACTAGTATCCTCTGCAAAGCTCTTAGCAACCTCCTTTGAAAGCAACTGCCGATACAATTCAGCTGCTCTTGATGTATATTTGGCTTCAATCTTGCCATCATCTGTCCAGCCATGCTGTTTAAAGAAAGTTTGTGCACGGTTGTTGCCTCCAAAAGCCATGGTCTTCAGTTGATCAGGAGCCCAAGAGTCCAAGTTTGTAGATCTATTCATGATCATTGAAGCTATATAAAATTTCATACATTCATATTTGAAACAATCCACACAGGATTTAACACAAACGTTCAAAGACATAGTAACATATTTCACCCACAATGAACGCATACTATCCAAATGCCCACACCATCATGCCCAAAAATATTGAAGGCAGAACGTAAAGGGGGGAAAGCAAATTCTGGGAAGCTTGTACATACAAGCAGATTTCATCGTGTTTACCAGAATGATAAGTATTACATGTCAAAATAACCAAATAAAAAGAATTAGATAAATTAGATATAATATATTCAAGAAACACAAGATAGTTGTTATGGTGGAATTTAGAAGGAAAAAAAACATAGTAACTATATCAACATGACATGCTTGTTACTGGTTTTAGAGTTACTGGAGCATAAATAATTCTCAATAACTAGAGTCTTCATCTTTAACTAGAGCGAAAACGAGCTAAGACGAACTTGAGCCTGTTGAAACTTGTTTATTTCCTATATCAAGCTGGTTCCTGCTTTTTATTGAAATTCTTATCAAGCATGTCAATAGTAATTCTTATTGAGTCTGCTTTTTTTCTTATTGAAATATATATATATATATATATGAAAAACAAAATGAATAATTTGTTATTAGTATTCAATTGATCCTCTAGATAAATTGATAAAAAGATTAATTGATTTTATTATTTATTTTCAATTATTGTTAAATTAATGATATTATTATTCCTAGTATTAATCAAATAGACAGTTTTAACTCTTTTTATCAAAAATAATTAAACATTAATTGGTACCTAATATACAACAAATAATATTATCATTTCTAACATTATTCGACTAAATTTTATTGAATAACTACAGAATTATTTATTTATAATTATCTATTGATTAAATTTATTTAATGTGATATTTTTAGAACACTGAAATAATATTGATATTATTATTGTTAGTCAAATATTTTATCACACCATTTACCTATTATCAAATTTATTACTTATTAATAACAAATTTATTATATATATTGATTAATAGTTAATATGTAATATGTAAAATTTTTGATACTATACTTAAAATGAAAATAAATTACATGCGTACACATTATCAGCACTCAATCTTGTTATTATCTAATAATTAATACTATTTAGCATTTTACCTAGAAAATAGCCTAACACTATTAAACTATTAACTGTTAATTAAATTAATGTAATGATATATTATCACAGTAATGAAATATTCCTTCCTCCTCCAAGTAGAAACCAGAGTGTTTTCCTCCTAGTGAACACATGTATCCATTGTCCTTCCCCTGATCAAAGATGGAATGTCTTCTCCTGGGTGCTCCCTCTTATCTTGGAGACCAAAAACTAAACCTTCTCTTCCTTCGCTTCCTCTTCTATCAAAGCTGGATCTTCTTTTCTTCTCAGATGTGAAACAATGAAATCAAAGGTACCTCCCTGGTTCTCCTCTTTCTTTTCTTGTTCCCAAACAAGATCTCAGAGATAAATATGCTGAATTTGAGAAGAAAAAAAAATCTCATTGATTCAATCAATTTACATCGAAATCTTGCAAATCCTGACCATGATTTCATTTTATGACAACCCTCAGACACATGCCCGAGATATTGGCCAAAATCAAATCAGCTCTTGCCAATCCCAATCCAACTCGACCAATCTATATGGGGATCAACCAAGTTTGACATCCATGTCTTGTGATCATCCTATATTTGTTAAGCTAAAAAAGAAAAACTTTATAAGACCAAAATATGACCTATCATATTTTACAAATCAATGTTCAACAGGTGAAAACAATACGTACAAAAAGTTAGCATAGGGAATATGAGAATGCATGAATATATAAGGTTATTGGAAAATGTAAAATTAAATATACTACTATCTGAGAACCACAATCTGGTAGCTTCAATATATAGGGAAAAAAATGAATATCTTCAAAGATGGCATATTCTATAGTTACATTAGTTGAATCAACTAGAGGTAAGAGAGGCCAGATAAAATTGTTCTTGGCATAACATAGATGATTTAAAACTCAAATAGAGTTCATTGGAGAGATAAGATATGTGTCACCTCCTCCCAAATAGTTGGGAGTAGCATCGTTTGATGATGATGCTAGATGATGATGACAAAAGTAAATTAGTACTATCACATTATGAGATGGTTTAATCCTAAACAAAACAAGCCCGACACCGATCTAAAATTCCAATAGTGTAAAACCAACACATCAAGCCTGTTCCTTCGTAACAAAAATACAACAACGAATTCGTCTCCATACCTCACGAAACTGATGTGTACGCCGAGACTGCGGTGAACGGCGGAGCAATCGAGGCAGAGAAAGATTCCGTACGTCACCGACGCCCACGTCGGGTTCTTCGCGTTGCAATCAAAACACATCTAGTGAAACAAATATAAACACGCATCAGAGTCAACGAGATCTGGAGCCTTAGGTAGAGGTCCCTCCAGATCCGTTCGGTTTCCGTTCAGAATCGCAAGGAAATCGATATAAAACGCGACGTAAGGGAATCAACGGCGACGAGCGAGAAGGGACAGGCGTACCTTGTTCTCGGGCTTCGATTTGAGCTTCCTAAACACAGTGTTCCTGTCGGCGAAGCCATCGGAAGCCATCGGCGAGGGTACGGAGAGAGAGAGAGAGAGAGAGAGAGAGAGAGGAGAGAGAGAAGAGACGGCAGATCGGTTTGTTTTTGGAAAAATTTAATTTTACGCGACCCTTTTTCACCTCTATTGTCAAATTTTAAAACTCATAGAATTTTTAAATTATTTATATTTAACCCTTGACAGAGAACATCAGCGTTGCTATTTTATGGGGCAACATAATAATATAATAAATATATTATACCATTTTATAAAGTTAAAAACCTATCAGATATTAGTGAAAGTACAGTGTTGAATTAGAAATAAGGTTGAGAGGCAAATTAAAATTGTTCGTAATATTTTAAAAATTTTATTTTGGTCAATTTTTTATTTTGTTTTTTAATTAATGGAATAAGTTTCAATAAGAAAACGTGGCATTTGTTTTTCCAGAAATAGATTGACGGTGAATAGTTTGTAATTATTGTCAAAAGTGTAATTTATTAAAAAGATACTTTATCATATTTTTATCTAAAGTTACTTTTATTTCATTTTTCTAACTCAGTAAAAATTACAGCAAATAAATATTATTATATTAAAACATTATTTATCAAGTAAATTTTCCAGTGTATACCACGTGTCGTGACTCTTCTTTTTATACGTTATTATTAAACAATTATAAACATAATTGTTTTGATATGGGAAAAAATATCTAATTATAATAATTATGATTATAATTATACAATTATACAGTTGTAAGATCATATAATTATTATAATATAATATTAATTAATTTTAATATAAATAAAATATTTATATCGTAAAAATTATAAATTATAATATAATATTATTAATTCGGTTATTAAAAATTAAAAATGAAAAGAGACGGAATAAAATATTATTTTAATGATAAATAAAAAACCGTCCTTTTTACAATTCTAATAAAAAGAATAAAAAGGGTCTTTTAATTTTTTTTTCTAATATTCAAATTCAATTTAAATGGATGACGTATGACAACTCCATGTCGCCATCCCACCCCTATCGTTGACGTGTAATAGCGGGAAACTAAATGATTTGTCAAACTTTCTCTACCAATGAAATGGCAACGCGTGGATTTGTTGCAGTGTTTCCGCCGGCATTTCCATTCCCAGGTCCCATCCCGACGGAGCAATCTCCATTTATATCGCACAGCACAACCAAATCGGCGGAGGCGAGAGTTGAAGCAGAGAAGAGGAGGAGGAAGCAGATGGATTCATCCTCCGGCGAGAGCAATTCAAATCCATACCTTGGCGTCAACAGGCTCGGCAAGA
>JBBMKF010462537.1:0-11240 GCA_037834155.1 Curcuma caesia | reverse complement strand
ATAGGTCCATAAAACTCCTATATAAATAGGGACTTGTATCTCTTAATGGAATAAGATTTCTTTAATTATTTCTATCAAAACTGAACTCAATTTGGATTTATTTTAGTTTATTTAAAACTAAACCAAGTTTATATATAAGAAAGTTTAGTTTAGTCATATTTAATTAAATTATTTATATTTATATAAGGTTAAACATTATATATTTATTTAATTCAATCATATTTTCTATCCTCACTCCTTTATGATGTCACTTTCGTAGCAGTCCTCTTGTAAGCCCTCTTGTTGCCCGCCACCTAAAACTAGTACGCTACTTGCCTCTTGCAGCAATCGCTATGCCCATTGCTTGCAGTGGCCACTTGCACTCACCGCCCATTATGGTTGTGTGCCTGCCCCCCTCAATCGTCGCTACACCTGCCGCATTGCACCCATTGCCCATAGTAGTCGCAATTTTCACTCTTCGTTGCACCTCTCTCCAATAAGGTACGATCTTCCTATTCTCATTCTCTCTCTTTTTTTTCTATTTCTCCAGCTTCACTTTCTGAAGCTTCCCATGTTGAAGCATCCAATTCTGAGTGTTTCATATGTCGGTTGATAGGCGGAACGATAAATTTCACCTGTACCAATTGACACGGCTCAACAGTTGAAACCTTATTACTAGTATTCTAAAAAAATTGACATTAACAATCATACCATGATGAACATACATACATGGAGTACCTCTCAAAAGAGTAAGCTGGAACCCCAAAGAATCGTGTTCAATTTTATTTACAAACCATAAAGCTAACCATGAAGTAAAACCTAGTACATACACTAGTTTAAAACATCCTAAGGAATCTTTGCTTTATTTATTACTCATCCTTATATTAATTGTTGCATGATAAGTTACTGCTTCCCTTACTGCACTGCACATTGCACACTACTGCATCCTTATCAACTATTTCCTTATCTGGTATCCCTTTTATTCTTAACTCTAGATTTATTGGAGGTGAGTAATAGAGGTGTGAAATCAAGATATAAGATTGCTCTAAGACGCTCAACCACTAAATCCATCTGGAGATTAACAGATTGCATCTTGGAGATTTTTGTTTGTGCATCATATGTTCCTCATTTAGCACTTTGTTTGTTTGTTTATCTTTGTCTTTAAATTGTTCAGCATGAACTTTAAACATTTCTAGTCAGAATATAAATTGCTTATTTATTGCTTATTGATCTTGTTATCACGTGCTCATTGGTGCTATATTTTAGGTTTTGTCAGTCCTTAGCTTATTAGATATCAACAAAACTTTCTATTAATTGGTCGCTATCAGACTACCGCCAAATAACAATAACTATGCCACTCAACTAATCGTGGAACCTGATTTCATTTGATAAAGTTTTAAAATCAACCTGAGCTCTGTATTGGTCTTGGCCAAAAAATAATATTGTACTACTGTCGTGCCTACATGTCAACATGTGATTAGTGTGGGAGGAGTTGATTTAGGGAAGATGAAGTGGCAAAGATGCTTTAACTTGAGGAGGAAATCCAAATGAGGCCTATGTCTGGTGTCACCTTGCCTCATGTTCATCTATTCTTCCATCACGTACGTCTGTCACAGAAGAACATTAACATCTATAAAGAAGCTTCCTGTCTCTGTCATGAGAGATCATTCATAGAGTTCAGGTGTTGGTTGGATGTAGTTCCACAAAGGTTACTTAATACCATATCTCAACCCGCCAACATGTTAGTCAATCAACAGAACAATATGTTTCAAATGTGCCGATTAGTATAGAACAATATTTTTAAACTCTGATTCCATATACAAATTGCTTATGGGTCCAATACCCTTGGCGACAAAAAGAAAACCCAATCTTAATGCCTATATTTGGTACTAAATGAATTAAAATACTCTAAAAAGCAAACTTTTGTCGACCCTTGATTGAAAGATTAGATGCTACAAGGAATTATGTTTTAAAAAGTCATAAAATATACACATCTTGTGGGAACCAAAAGAACGCTTAAAGATCCTAAATTAGGAACTAGAACGACCAATATATCGAGAATGCAAGATGAATAAACAAACGAGAGTTATTTTTATATGTGGGCAACCATTTGGAACTCTTTTATAAACAATGGCAAAATAAATGAAGAGGGAGCGGAGCTGTTTTTCTAAGTTTCTGCTCAATCTTATACAAACAACAAAAAAGAAATATTGTGGCAAAACCATGATGTGAGCGCCATTTAGATTATATATTACATATCGTGCTAATCACTGTTACATTCTATAACAGTTAGTTAAGGCTGTAGAATTTCCTTTGGGATAAAAGATTATCAATCTGTACTGGCTATTCAAGCTACAAATAAACGAAGAGAAAAAGGTCTAAAAGGGGATATACCATGTAAAGACATTACTCTAGTCTCATAAAATGAGTCCACAATGTTGTGAGATGCTGTTCATGATCCTTAATGTCTGCCGGAAATATGTACCACTCAGCATGAAATTGGAATTCAAGCTACTTGTTGCTTCTGCTTACTAGTTACTACTCATTGCATGGAGGTGGCAGTTTAATCCGAAGGAAAATATATTTTACTGAAAAAAAAGGTCGGATGACCTTTCCCCCATTTAATGTTCCTTTATCTTTTGGAGAGTAATCTACACCTTCATTAGACAAATTCAGAGGTTTAAATGGCATATCATACCAGGCGGGTCAGATTGATATGTACTGGTCTGAGCAACGACCAAGAGACAGTAGACTCTTTTATTAACAAGTCTGGAGTGAATGGCTGTTTTACTGTTGCTACATTTGGAAAATGTTGGGCTGTACAGTATGCGTGCCTAGTATATGGAATAAAAAAAATATTTTATGGACTCTTTTGTTTTTTGTAATGCCAGCATGTACAGGTATCATGCTAGCTAGGACCATTATCTCATCCTAATATCAACTCTAGTCCATAAACAAGTTTCCTTTCTTGTGTTTATATTAGGGTTGGGCACATTCGCTTTCTCACTTTTGTAGGAAACCAAAACCAAACTGAAATATTTTGGTTTGAAAAATTCAAGCCAAAACTGTACTGAAACCAGTTCAGTTCGGTTTGAAACCAAACCAAAATTTTTTTGTTTGGTTCGGTTTGAAACTATAAATTAAAAATAAATACAAATTAATCAAAAGTCAATTAAAAAGGAATTTCCAAACAATAATTCCATTGAAGATAATAATAAAATTATTATCATTTAAGCTTAACGTTAAGGGAAGATAAAAAGTAACAAGAAACCATAATAATTAACATACTAATTTATCTATATTTGCATATACATAAATACTATAAAAATCGTACAGTTCGGTTCCATTTTAACTGTTTGCACAAGTTCAAATTGAAATCAAACCAAAACTGATAATTTTATCTACTATCAAAACCCAAACCAAGCCAATAAATTGATAAATCAGATTTTCTTATTTTTGGGGGTGGTGGTGTTGGGGGTGGATTGGATTGATTTGGTTTATCAGATTTGGCTTGGCTTATGGATGCTTACCCCTACTTTATATTTATAAAGGATTATGTGCCATATCTAACAAAAAGAGTAAAATTAAACTCCTCTTACAAGTGGCATATTTATCTGTACCATTTTCTTAAACGTTTGCTCCGTTCATTTGCTGTGAGTTTGCTCCAAGCTGTGAATAAAATAACATAAAATATATCAATGTTTGATAAATCCATGACAACAAACAAAATTATAAGACTTCCTAACAAAATAATGCAACCAACTTAGACCTGATCCACTTCCAGGCAACATTTGTATTGAGAAATAGACAAACAATTTATGGAATAGAAGTACACAACAATAAGCAACACAATTAACAATTTAGGTGCCCACATGGATATTACCCTACAATTCAGCAATATCAGAAATAAAACAACAATGTATACTAGCACAAGATGGCATGTTCCATATGCTCAAAGTGAATCTAGCACAACTATCTAGTACATACAAAGCACATATACTCAAAGTGAAGTCAAGGAACGAAGGCATTATATAATATACCCATCACAAACCTATAAAAGATCGATAAGTGGTTGGCCACTGGATTATTTTGAATCCATCAGTCCTCTGCCCTCTCCCTCTGTCAATGATCTAAGTGTGCCACTGATCACTGGATGTCTAGGGCACAGTCTTGAGGGAGCTGGTCAAAGGTGGATATTCCCCATTGAAAACTATATCAATCTGAAGCTCTTATTCCTAGTGCATGACTAGATGATGAGAATTCTAACTCGAATTCCTATGTACAGGACCTTCTAGCAGAATCATCCTCTTGATAAATTAGTTGCATGAGCAACACTTCTTGAGTTTTGACTTAAGACAGCAACAAGATGTTGGCCCTTGTTGCTACGTTTTAAAGTTATGTAGTTAGGTTATGATCGTCCACTTTCAATGTTGAATTGGCACTTTCATACAACATATTTGAGGTACCATGGTATGGACATCTTGGGCTTCAGTTGTTTTGCAGTTGGACATCCTCTGAGATATTGATCCTCTTGGCCACTCTTTACCTTTATCTGGCCATGTCCTGGTGTGGCATTGTGCAAAACAAGTTTACCCAGGTGGATGCTTTTCAAAATACAGTCTACTTAGTGAAAATATAGTCATCGGATATCATAAGGTAGCTGAAATGTACAAACAATCTTTGGGTAGAGATTTTCATTAGAAATCTGTCGTCTCTTCCACTAACTGCACAAAATTTGCTAAGCATTTCAGGGTGAGAGGTTTAACTAGAGATTGTCAGTCTCCTTCAGATCTCTCCTCAATTCCCATCATCCTTTCAGCCTCATAAGCATCCAGGTTGTAGAATGACTACTCTTGCTTTATAAGATCCAGTAAAGATTGAGGTTTATCTTGAGCTCAGTTAGATTTACTTGAAGGAAAGGGCCATGATAAGTAGGGCATGGTAACTTGCACCAGTCAACAAACTTTTTGCTTATTCACAATATTAAGCTTGCAGGTCATCATCTAACATCTCAACACAACCATCTCAAAGCAATACACAGATGAGTCGGAGGTATTAGCCTAAAAGAGAAAATGTCACAAACTTGGAGCAAGTGACTTTGCATCACCAAGTGCCAAACAAAAAATCAAATATTAGCTAACTTTGATATTTCTTACATGTAAATGTCTCATGTGCAGAGGATATTGCATTGATGGCCTCATTTCTTCCCATGAATGGAACATTAGCAATAACATCACCAGTAGCAGGATTATGAACCTGCAAAATAAGGAGTGGAAAGTTATAGTTGTCCTCTAAGATTTTTCTATGTTATTTATCATAAGTCCAGGTACAGTACATAAGGAAAGTTTTTCATTAAATAAGTCGTTACTACAGAACGACAACTCGTCTTACTCTTAATTGCCCTTTAACAAAGAAGGAAGAATTGTTTCATGTGTGCGCTAGAAGAAATTATCATAAAAATAAAGATTAAAGTCTCTTCAATCATTTGCTCATAGCAGAGGCAATCTATGACTCAAACATCTTGTCAACGACTCGTGGTTATCTCCATGACACCAAATGACTAAAGGAAATGCACACACACACAAAAAAAAAAAAAAAAGTGGGCTTGCAAGAAGCAACTAGAATGCCACAGACATCATTACAAGCTATAAAAGAAAGGAGTGCAATAGGATAGCATTGCAGCAGCCTAACTAGGACCAACATGACGAGAGTCACAACTACAATTTATATGACGGCCCATCTCCCCAAAAAAAAAATTGAAGATATATTTCGTAGTTCAAAAACTGAGTAAAAAGCAAGTAGGGTACTGACCCTATGGTTCCAAGAATTGTTCTATGTCAAATATCAACCACAGAAGTTAATCTTACCAGTGGTCAAGAGACTAGTGATTTCATCATGAAGAAGGAGGAACTGAAATAGTGCCTAAAACAAGCAACTATTGCATTAGTAGTGGCAAATAATTTGCCAGCTCTATTTAGTGGCACATAATTAATGACTTCCAACCTTTTTAAAGGAAGAACAATGAAGATGAAAGACAAGGAAAGAATGAAAAGGTGTGGTGATCTTAAAATTCATAATGGCATGGACTCTCAATAAATTTGAAACAAAATGACTCTGAGTAATTATATGCACACCACTGTCCTAACACATGTACACCTGTGTACAAAATAAATACTATAATTATCTAAAGCTCATGAATCACAGTTAGCTAGCAATTACATGAATAATCAATGAAGTGCTGGTTAAAAAATCAAAGACAAAGTAGAAACGCCATTCTAGGAATAAAATTATCAAGTTAATAATTAAAATTTACTGAATCATGATAACTTGTAAATCACAACCAGGAACAAAATTATCAAGTTGATAAAATTAAAATTAGCTGAATTATAATAAGTTGTGCATCACAACATAAACTCTCTTAGATTATTTAAATGTCATTTAAAAGATCTAGGTATTATTACCAATATATCATTCTAACAACGTTGATGGTGAGATAAGATCCAAGGGTTTTTGTTGTTGCTGTTTGAAGTCTTAATATAGAACTGGAAGTGTGATATGATGAAAATATTGATCTATTATTAAAGTTCTCAAGAGAACATTGCTCGTACATAGAGTAATAAGCCACTGGTAATCTTATTAGACAACAAAATTGACTGATTCCTCCTTCAAGTTCTCCTTCACCGAGAAAAATTACAGGCACTTATAGATAAATTTTAAGATCTTGACTTTAAAAAAAAATCTGTGAAAACATGTAAAAGATGGTACTAAGAAACCCTATTGAGTATGAAAAATTGACCTTTGAAAAGATCAAAGTGGAGAAAGGTGACATTATAATTGAGCTCCACCAAAATGCAGCATCATGGTACCAGTATATTAGGTTTCAGCACAAAAGCAGTATTTGAACCAAAGTATACCCTTACGGACTCCAGACTTATTGTTTGACAAGTTATTCTCCGACAACCATTATATATTTCAACAGCCAAAATCTTATTTAAGAAATCAAAAAGAACGAACGCAATTTCAACGACCAGATAGAAGATTATGTACCGGAATGGTCTTGCCATCATAAGCATCGATCCACTTCCCACCAATAAGCCCCTGGGTCCTCAACAGCCCCGACTGCCTCAGTCGATCAACGGCCACCCGCGGTTCCGTGCTCATCTGGGCACAGACATAACCCCAAGACCCAATCCGATCAAAAACAGAAACCACAGTACAAACGGAATAGGCAGAAATTTATTCTCGATCGGAAACAACAGGAAGGATTTCCGGACAAAAACAAAGAACTCGATCGAGATTGAAAGGGAAGCAGGAAGAACGAAGGCCGATCCGGAGCCAGCAACACTTACCTGGCGGCAGAGGATTCGGAAGGGGTGAGGAAGGCGGCTGCCGAGAAGGCCTACGCGGCACATCGCCATTGCGATTGTACGGGGAACGGAGATGATCGCCAACAGAGGTAAAAACCCTCTCTCGCTCGCTCTTGTATCTAGACGAAGCAGCGCTTCCAAATTCTTCACATGCCACTCTGCTCAATCACACGCACAGACCATACTCACATTTTTTGATTGATTATGTTATTTATCTAATAATAACGATATGATTCGTGTCCATAAGTGAGACCCATAAAGTATTGGATTGATTATGTTATTTATCTAATAATAACGATATGATTGGTGTCCATAAGTGAGACCCATAAAGTATAATTAAGTAGATTATGATAAAATAGAATTGTTTAAATGGACAAAGATTAAATCATATCTTTTTTATCGTTGTCAATTATAATTTTTCGATTTATCTTATCATTATGGGATTGATCATGTAGAGCTAGTTGGATGACGGATTTTACTTTTACTTAAGTGTCCAGAAATAAACCCAAACTAGATGAATATCATCTGAAAAACATAATTTCATATAAATATAAAGGCAATTTCATCTCCTTGTTAATTTTATTTTCTCCTTGTCTTGGATCATTAGTTAATTTCTCCCTTTACTTCGTCAATCTTATTAGTTTCTATACGTATCTATTTTCTTTAATACCATAGTTTTAGTGTAGGAGCTTAGCTATGACAAAACGGATTGATCGAGTTGAGCATAATGAGATCTGGTCAGCCAATTTCCATATCATATCAAATCAAACAGATGTAGGTGCTCTGGGATATCATTGAATTGATTATTAAAGGATAGACTTACTAAAGTAACAAAGATCGAATGTCGGTGAAACCAAGACAATATCCTCTTCATAGTGACCAACTGTAGTTTCTCGATTTACTTACTCATAAATGGTCGTGGAATCGATTATATGAGATGGATTCGAGAGCACGAGTAAGCAGTTATGATTACAAGTTGTGTCTAGCACATCTCATGATGTCATTGACCTATGTCAACATGAAGTCCGAATGTCATTTAATATTAAAAATAAAAATAAAAAAATAGAGAAAAAGAAAATTTTTATAATTTTTTTTTAAAAGGTAAATAGATTTTTAAAGGCTTTAAAATTATTAAAGCATTACTTGTTTATAATACTACATTGTTTTAACAAAATCCAAATAATATAATAAAATTTTAATATTATATTTCATATATATATATATAAGAAATATAATATTAAAATTTTATTATATTAGTATGTCTTTGCTAAAACGTTAGCAAGAGAAATCGAGCTTTTGATTTGTAAGTTGCTAATTCACTCCTTCTAGCGATCCGAACCATTTTCACTGCACCAACAATTAATATCAGAGCGAAACCACTCAGAATGACTAACCGCCAACTCAGCAACTACATCAGGAGGAATGGTCGAATATTCATCCATCAAAGTTTGAAGGCGACTTCACCATATGACAAAAGAAAATGGAGGTATACTTTAAAACCGATTTTGAAATTATGTTATGTGTTAAGTACAATTTTGAAGCATTCAAGAATGAAGGCGGAGAAGATGGAGATAAACTCAAAGAATACAAATAGACCAACAAGCAACGAGACGAGTTCATGATCTCATTGGCGGAATAGATTTTATCGATTTGATGTCAAAGGATCTTCCTCCTGGACTACCACCTGGCGAGTTTTTTTCAATCAAGGATGACTGATGCAAGAGGATTCATTGGATTTTTTTATTATTTTTAGTAAGTTATTATTTTTTAGGTTTTTTTATTAATTAAGGTGTTTTTGATAATTTCTACCTTTTGTATTTTATGATTTTCAGTCCGTTTAGGATATTTTCTTTTTATTAAGAAAAATTTTCTTTTCTTTGCATCTTAGAATTTTGGATTTATTTAAATGGTTATCTAGCTGATGTTAAAAAAGTTTTTAATTTGATAATATTTTTGATAGTAGCATTTATTTTTCTATTTCCTTGTATTCTTTCATGTTTTAGAAGATTGATCTCTAACGTTTGTAGTCGATCAACGAAATCAATTCAGCCCACAAGATAATCATTATCTTACCCGGTGTTAGACTCTTTTGAGTTATTAGGAGGACTAGTTGAAAATTGATATGTACAGATCATATTTCATGTAATTTTCATATTATACATCCACTTTTTGATCTATGCCATTAATAATATTGGTATTACAATTACTGTTAAGGCTTGTTATAGTCATATTCTAGTAACTATGACCTCTTTAGTTTTATACTAATGGAGTTAATAGACCAAATTATTTACAGTGGTATTATTTACCCATAAAGTTTGGCATTATTGTTGATGTCAACTAAACTTATTGTTCGTGTGTTGTATACAAATCACATATAACTCAAGTGAGAAATTATTAGATTTTATCTATTTTAGATGAGCTCACATGTGATTTATAACATGCAAATGTATGTCATTAAAGATTCTGAACCCATTAAGTGATTTAACTCAAGTTTATTAGAGTTTTGGTTATTGTATGTGGATTTACATGTGTAGAACCTGATAGCCTGTATTGTTATTATCTATGGGTTGATATGGATATGGATCCACCATATATAGCATTTGATCCCCGTTAGATTAAATATTCTAATAGATCTCTTTGCTCCTCATTAATGAAGAGATTATGGTGTCATCAACCTAATCCTTAGGAAGATCAGCCCTTAGTTCTTCTTCCTCTTACGTAGGATTTTCAGATTCGTAGACAACACTAATAGATGATGGTTTTTTCACTACATTCAAGTCATATTTAACTTTAGCCATCATCTACTTCAATTTTCTTTTAATTGCCTTGCTATAATCTTGATGAAACTAGATCCTTATGCATGTGTTATTTGCTTTATCAAATGCTTTTGTTTCAGAATTCATGTGTTTAGGAAATACAATTTATATCATAAGATACTATTTCATCATCATCATATATGATTGAGTGGTAAAAAATATCTTTATAAAATATAACATCTTGAGAAGTGATCATTTTTTCCAGACAAATCATATAAAAGAGATCCTTTTTATGATGGATACCCAAAGACACGACGATGTGCTCGAGCATCAAATTTGTGAGTGGGATGTAGGTTTGTGGCAAAACAAAAACAACCATAGATATGTAAGTGTGAGTAAGAAGGTGGCTTTTATTTTTTTTAAAATGTCTATATGGTGTTTTTGAAAAAAAGAAATTCATGTCCATTTTAGATCTTATAGTTTTAATTGGGCAACCATATTGTGTTTTGACCCAAGCAAAGAAATTTCTAATGATGGATTGAGTTTTAGATTTAGATCTCATAAGGTGAATCCAAATATAGCGAGAATAATTGTCAACAATGGTTAAGAAATAACAAGCACCAGAATAAGAATAAATGTTATGAGGTTCTCAAATATTATAATGTATTAAATCAAAAGGTTATGAGTATGAAAGAATCAAAAGAAATTTTTGAGATAGTTTTGGATAGTACCTGAAGTGGGTGGATGGAAGGATGTGTAAAATAGTCATTTGAGTCCATAACATCTTTAAACCCTAATACAACCTTCTAAAGAGCTTTGGATCCTAAACTTTTCTATCACTTATCAATTTAGCATTTTTTTTATCAAACCCAAAATATCAATTTAGCATTTTTGAAAAGCACAGATGGGAGCTAATGGACAGTCCAATATCATTGTTGGTGCAAGGAGCACTGATGAGTTAGGGTTTATATGTATTTTAATCGATTCATTGTTGGATTTTTGCACAAAAATAAATTGTTTAACGAATCGATTTAATTATATTTGTTTTATATTGCAAAATCTGAGGCTTGATTATAATTTTCATGATTTAATGGTGAATTTTACATTAATTGATGTTAATTATTTGTAGGGCTCAAAT
>JBBMKF010462511.1:0-11242 GCA_037834155.1 Curcuma caesia | reverse complement strand
TTTTTCAGTTAATTCAGAACATGAACACTTTATTTTGGTACATTGCCTGGAAGTTAAGATTTTAAGAGATGACAGTTAAAAGTTAAGATACTGTTTAGTTCAAGAATTAACTGGGGAGAGCGTGAAAAAAATTGACAAAAATGGTTAAGAAGTTGGTCTAGGTTTGGTGCTTTCGTAGACAACATAGGGAAGAATTGAAGACTATATATACCATTGGACATGCTACCTTGTGTTTACTAAGAATTGAAGACTGAAACTTGCTCGAGATTTTGAACCTTTTAACCAAATATTTGTAGGTATTCTGCCAGTGTTTCTCTAATATTGTTTATAATAAGTACACATGATAATTTGTTGATTCTCTCTTTGTCCTCCATAGTAGCTCTTACTACAAAACATGGGAGTGGAAAAATGTGATACAATAGGCAAAACATTCCTTTGGCATGAACTTATTTAGGTAAGCTGAGATAAAAGCCCTGCCATGGAAACTGTTAAATTTTATTGGTGGAATTCATAATCGTTTTCATTCTTTTGTTTCATTTTTTTTATGAATTATGCTGATAGTTATATTGGATTACATGCAGAAAAGCCTGTTTTTGCTAAATTTCAGTTGGCTTTTCCCCCTAATAGGGTGCAATGAAAAGGTGGGGTTTCTCAGGTATGCCGGCATCACATGGTGCATCGTTGTCACATAGAAGCTTAGGGTCTACTGGCCAGAGGGATGCAACAGGAAAGGTATGCATTACAAGAATCCATTTATCTTCATGGACAATTCTAATTTTATATTTCTTAAGTAAATGTGAACTCATTTTTCGTGAACCACAAATTCCTTTATGATTTGTAGCTTGCTATGCATTGTAACTGTTGAATCATGGCTAGGCAGTGTTTCTGATATTCTGAAGTGTTGTGCATGCAATACCTTGGGCTCTTCATTATTAAACATGTTTATTTCTATATCTTCTTTAGTGTATGGATAGCTGATGTGTTGTTGAATAAATAGGTTTTTAAAGGCAAGAAAATGCCTGGACGAATGGGTGGAAAGCAATGTACTGTAAAAGAACGTGTGGGCATACAAAATAGACCCCGTCAGAAAGTTGATGTGGGTGAAAGGCCAGGTAAGCCTGTTACTTATCGATCGCATAGCATAAGCTTAACAGATTATGTACACTCTTCCGAGACGGCATCCAAGCACCATCTTATTGTTCCTGAGATGACAAATGCAGGTTCCTGGTGCCGAAGGAAACTTCGTTTTTTTTATCAAAGATGCTGTGTACAAGAAGCCAGACGTATCTTTGCTACCATTTCCGACCCATTTTTACCCCTTTAGATGAAGATCCATCCACGCTCGAACCAAGTCGCCATCCTCGGAGAAGACAAGGCAGTTGCTTTTTTATTTAGATTCTACAACTGAAAGGGGGAAGATTTTATCCTCTCTTCCCCTATTCACTTTAGATGTAGCCAAAGAGATGTTTTGTAATAATGCCTCACATGATTCTATATGTTATGAAAATTCATTCATGATCTGGAAATGAAAGATAGCATCTCTCTTTTTACCAGTCTCAACTCAATAATTGTGATGCTGCTGTTCCCAGACCCACCCACGCAGTGCCTATTTGCTATCTTTTGTCTTTAATCTCCACCTCACCAGGTAAACATAGCCAACAAAACCTGAGGGTAACTCGACACATGCATGACAATTGCTGCAGCTGGATCTCATTGCCTAGAGTTAATATGTTCCTTTTGTGTTTCTCATTAGAACTTTAACAGTGAAAGCAAACATTGTTCTTTCAAACAGGAAACTAAAGTAAAAAAGGCAGACACTTTGCACTTCGAAAGAGAAAAGAACTTTAAAAATAATAAAAATCTTCAACTTACCATGGAGAAAAGAAGGTATAAGAGGGAAGTATTTGGAGTTGGAGACTGCTTAGGTTGTCCTTTGGAATATAAAAGTTCCTGCACATGGCAAACTTCACATATCAGATAAAAATTTTGTAATAAAAGACTGAATATTCACTGTTCCTGGAATCATATCTTCAGATCAAACAATAACAAGAATGTTAAAGCAGTCCAAGTAGAGTCAAGCTTTTCTAAAAGAAAAGGAAAAAGGGGGGGAGAATAAAAAGGCCTTACAAAGCTTTGGCCTCTGAATTCTTCATGTACATGTTTCTGAGATCAAAGCTTTAAACAAATGCTTCAATTGATCCAAAAGATCTTAGCACTTGAAAAAGGAAGATAAACCATTTACCTGCTACTATCAATTGCCAAAAAGATCATTAAAATCTGTGACGGTGAACTTTATTAAAGCACAAAAAGCAGCTCTCATCTGGAGGGTACCATTCATCCCCTTGTACATTCCAGAAACGGGCAAAACATATCATGCCAAATTATATCTACATCAACTATTAGCCTAGGACCTTAAGATAGAGAAACAATTTTCTGCCTGTTTGTAACTATATCTTCTTGATCACATAAATAATAAAATAGCCCAAAAACTACAAAGGGAGTTTCATCAAACAGATCCAGCTCGACGGCAAACACCTTCCATAGCTACGACAACCATTCCAGAGAACCCCATCAATGCCTGAAACACACCAGGCAGGCCGGTCTGTATATTGTTAAGGGTCAATGATCTTGTGACCTCAACTGCCTTTGCATGCCTTGTGATCTCCTCTTCAACCTTTCTCCGACATGCTGCAATCTCTGACTTTTTCTCAGCCAACGGATCACGTATGTCAAATACTTGTCCATCATTGTCATGCCTCCCACCAGGAAGCGCAAGGCCAACCATTGAGTATGATTGGTAGTATTTTTTCTCAATACTTCTCAGTGCTGTGGACTTCTTCTCAAGCTCTTTTGAGTATGTTTCAGCTCGTTTCTTAATCTTCAACTCTTCTGCCTGCTTTGTGTAGATGACATGGATGACGTTCATGAAACTCTTTACAGCCTCAGAGAGCACAGTATCAGGCAACCTATCTAGAGCTTGCTTCCACTCATCACAGAAGACCGTAAGTTCAATTGCGATAGGTGAATAATGATCTTTCTGGGGGTTGTCACTGCTGACTTGATGAAGTGTAAGCTTAAGCCAGCCATACAAGGCGCGGACATAGTCACGATGATATTTCACAAGTCGGTTGAAGCTTGAATGCCATGCTGAGACAGCAGCCTCAAGGTCACGAGTTGCTAGCCTATGCAAGTTGGATGTTGATTCACCATTAGAAGCACTATTCACAAGACCTCGGACTTGTTGCACAATCTGGTTCTGGGTTTCATGAAACTGGTTCACTTTCCTCCACATATTCAAAAGCCTAAAAAATATATGAACTTATTTAGACAGAGCTAAACAGATGTTTTAGTAAATCATATGGGCACTGTGCAATGAAGTATTGAATCGGAAAGAGAGACTCACGCATAACAGATCTGGACAAGTTGTGGAGCAAGTTCATCATCACGGACCTCAGCTATCGCAGTTGATGTAGTAGTGACAGCTTGAGATGTCACTATGATTAATGACTGTAACTTCTTGATCGAAGCCTTGGTCTTGTCCAGTTTAGCATCCACCTTTCCCTTGTATTCTAGGCTCTGCAATGTTGAAAGTTTCTTCTCATGCTCAATCTTCACGCCTTCTCTAGCCTATAGATCAAAGCATCAGAGGTACATCCATCAGAACCATAACATCAATTAGGCCAAGAAATAGCATGCATGGAGTGTTTCATCAGATGCAGATGCATAGGAGCATGGTATACTAGAACTGAAAATTCACATAAAAGATGAAAAATATCATACTCATAAGATGGTGTTTACTATAAAAGGCAGTCCGGTACACAAAATTCCTACCAATGTGGGGTCCTAGATAACATGGTTTTTACTATAAATAAATAAATAAATAAAGTTTATCTAGTCATTCTTAGGATAAAACCATTTATCACATCATAATAGGCCTTTGCCATAACCAGATGTAGGCACACCTGCAGCATAACAAAGTGTGGTAGGATCTTAGAAATATTAATGCTAGAGCACTGTTTTTACTTCTAAATTTCGAACAAAATGTAGGAGATATTGTGTGATCACTCCCTAATACAGATTATACCCAAAGAATAAATTCAGATGTGTATCAGTAACTGTAAGCAACTAAATAGGAAAAATCCATAAGTTTTACAGGAAATTTGCAGACGCTTCTAGTTCTAATTGGTTGGTTTACCAGACTTTGAAGTCACTTGCTTGATAATGATAAGATTCTGATCTGGTAAACAGAGCAAGAGAGTTTGTCAAACTAAATATTCTAACCACTGATGTATCTGAAAATAAATGAGAAAAAGAGTAAGGTTACTCACCCAATCTATGATACAATATATGCAGGCAAGGGAGTCGCAAAAATGCCAAAACTATGAAACCAAATAGTGAGTTTGGGAGCTAAAAATACTAATTAATAATAGTGAATCTTAAATGTATTCCAACTTAGTCAATCAGGAATTAAGAGGCCACACACTTCTATGTCTGTTCCTTTTAAACATAATCTCATAGTCTTTATCATGCAACAGTAACATAACTAACTACCAACTCGACTACATTAGAAAATTAAATGTATGCTTGTCATAATCAATGCTTAAGCAGCAGGAGTTGTAGATCACCTATTGAATCATTCTCAATGACAACATGAAAATGCAATGTCACAGGTAAGAGGCTGAACCGAGTATCATAAATAGGCCTACCAACTAAAGAATTAATAAGGTAAATCTTCGACTTCATATTTTTAAAGATGGTAGATACCTTCACCTCCTTATAGAGCTTAGTCTCCCAAGCCAAGAGCCGCTCCAATGTAGATCCATGGCTCTTCCCACGGTCAGACTCTTCCAATGCACAGGTGTCCAGGCTGTACCGAATTGCTAATGGTGGTTTGGACGTCCAGCTTGAGGATAGCGTGCTCAGCACGCTGTTCGAGTGGTACACCGTCTCTAAAAGATGAATATAGTCAAGATAATCAATCAACTGAAGCAGTAATTTGACATAGAGGTTTGCATTTGAAAGAAGTATGAGGAATGGCTGCGCTCTTCCACTTACTCTTCAGCTGCCGGAAGCTACCGTCGAACTGGGCACGGCCAATCTCAAGGAGATCTGAGATGGCGCTGCCGGCGTCGGCAGCCTTGACGAAGTACTCCTCGAGAGCTGCAGCAATTTCCGCCAGGTTGTGGTGACGCACTGCCAATGTCAACTCGGCGGCGGCGGAGGTGGATGGTGTCTCCTCCCGGCGGCCTCCATTCCACCTGGCCAACGACGATTCCACCACCATCATCGGCCGCAACCGCGACTTCGCCTCCGCAGCCGCAGAAGACGCGATCTCCGACGGCGTCACCTGACTAGATGCGAATCCGCTGTACTCAGATCTGGCGGCCATGTTCTCGGATCGGGAAAAAGTATCCCTCTCGTTGTCTCCGTCCTCCTCTAGCTCCGGCTCGCTGTCGGATCTGGTGGATGAGCTGGTGGTGCTTCGGTAATGCTGGTCCCAGTCGCGGCAGTGGACCTCTTCTTTTCGTTCTCCGCATCCTTCTTCATCTCCCGGATCTTGCTCCTCGTCAGATTCATCCGCTTCTTCCTCCAAGGGAACCTGGTGTTGCAGGCGATTCTTCTCCTCGAGTTCGGCCTTCCTACGCTCGTAGAACTCTGAGTCCGGGGGCGAAGGAGGGTAAAAGTTCTCCCAGTCCCAGGCGGATGAGGACTGAGAGGGGGTGGTAGCGTACGTCCAGTTCACCGAAGGGAACTGGGTGTGGCCACCGACGGAGGGTATGCGGAAGTGGTTGGCGGAAGAAGCAGCGACAGTGGGAGAAGGGGAGGGGGAAGCCGAAGAGCGTTTTTGCAGCTGGTGGCGGCGTAGTTGTGGTATCAGCGGCGGCGGCGGCGGTAGAGTAGAGGGAGTCGGAGGGGGAAGTGGGCTGGGCGGGGGGAGGGAGGCGGGGGCGGAGGAGCGGAGGAGGACGGGCGGGGCGTGTTCAGAGACGGCCAGGGGCTCACCCCGGGCGAAGCGGGTGAGGGCGGAGCCAGTTAGGCGGAGCGAACGGAGGTAGTCCGCGTGGGCGGAGGCGAGGTGGTTGCGGGAGTGGACGATCTCCTTCATCAGGCGGCGCCGCTCCTTGCAGCGCCGCACGCAGTCCTCGTTCTCCACCCTCGACGCCGAGCATCCCATTTGCTCTCGCGGTGGCGGCAACCAACCGACCAACGGCAGCGGTGCGGAGAGATTTTAAGGGGAGATCAGAATGGAAGCACGAATGTCGTACTTCACAGCGACGATAGAGAAAGTTCGATTTAATCAATTAATAGATTAATTAAAAAAAATCACAACCAAATAATTTACCTATACACACAAGGGGGAGCATGAGTAACTGTGACCGTCAGATCGCAGGAATTCCAGATTTACGATCGACGCAGCTACGACCAGTATCGGTGATTGCACCGTATGGTCGTCTGATTGACTGCCCATGTCGAACACCAAACACGCAAGTACATCGTCATTCTTCCTTTCCAGTGGCGAAACGAGTGGGCCATGCTCACACAATCCAATGAGAGAAGAATTTTTCTCTGTTTGCTGGTTGACAAGACACGTAAGCTGATCGCGCATGGGCTTCCAGCAAGCGGCGCCTTCGGATTCATCGCCCAAGGATTTGGTTTGGTGCTAAAAAGGGATGGCCACATGATCCAACGGTCAAATTATAACGCACTTAAAAAATTATTTTGCAAAGACAAATTGAGTGAGTGCGCCCGTCCAGCATAATTACAAAGGAGGGCCCACGCTGTTGAACGGTGGAAAGAAGGCCTTTATGAGCTCCACGAGTTACCAACTGTGCAACACTAGAATCTCTTGCACAAAACTGGACTGTTAAAGTGCTAAAAGGTAGAAGTTACCACGGTCTAGCGACATTATGAGGATGGCTGGAATTTATTTTGAACAGGAGTACTGTAATAAATTTCTCAATTACAGACGAAGTCAGAGTAAAATCCAATTGTTCTTCTCTGGCAATCTTTCACATCGAGAAGTTCTATATCAAAAACTTCAAATTGCTTTGCGCTGAAGAATGTTGAAGGTCCTACCTGCAATGAACAGATAAATGACAAGTTTTACTGATAATGGCATGATCTACCAAGAGTATCCATTATAGAGAACATGCCTAAGAAAGACAGAAGGGAAAAAAAAATAGATTTGGAATTTACTGGAGGCCCTAGTTCTGGAGGAATAATGACCCTTCTTTTCCCACCTGGTCTCATATTCCTTATTCCTTCCTCAAATCCTGCATGGTAGCTTTTATATTTTTCACTTCACAGCTCACAATTGAAAAGTAAGAGAGTTTGCTAGATGTAGAACTTGCCTGGGACCAATGATTTATTCCCTAGTCGAATTTTAGCAGGTCGGTCTTGCAGGTAAGTGCTGTCAATACGACGGCCAGATTCATTATAACCAACATAGTGAAATGTGACCTACAATCAAAGAGATTCAAGTAGAGAACTCATTCACATGCCAATGGAACAAAGAAGAATTACTGAAACTAGTCGATCAAATGGATTTTAACATTTTAAGATAACATAGTAAGATGATATGTCCCCATTTTACTGTTTTTCGCTTTCCACCTCTACTGAGCAGTATATGGACAAGGGAGTATTCAAGAATACAAGGTTTGTCATTATAGTTCATGAAATCTGTAATTGTTGACATGAATTGGTAGTAGTAGCATCCTAAATAAAGAAGAACAAGAAGAGATAAGCGTTTGGTTACTGTCAAACTGTTCCATTTTTCTCTCTGTTAATCAATTATTTTCAGACAAAACCAGAAAATACAATATGGTGTGCCTGATGGTCCTGATCCATATACATTCGACAGACACATACTAGGTTACTAGTGGTATGGAATTATGAATCAATCTTCAGCAGTCACCAAAAAACCAACTACACATCTATGTGAAAATGTGGAATCTTGGACTAGACACTATAATCTATTATCTTATTGATCATCAAGATGGACTGAATCATGGTACTATTTCGATGATGGAAACATTAATAATGTCACTATATGTATGAAAAAGTGATTTGTGGTGGTGGTTTTCAAATGTTGGTTATCATGGTTGTGCATTGTATTAAAAGAAAACTTGGTTGCTCATGCTGAAATATTCAAATCAACAATGGAAGTAGCAAGAGAAAATAACGATAGAGGGAAAATTGATCTATCTATCATCGAAAATAAATGCAAGGATAACCTGCTGACCCTCCTTTGGGCAATCACCTTTACCAACCAGTATATCCAGATAGATAAGTCCAGAGTCGGTCGTTACATAGTTATCTGAAGTTACTACTTTAACTTGAAAGCCTGGATTGAATTCAGTTGGTCAATGTCAGTTTCATATATACTCTGTGCAAGCATTTCTTCACATATAAACTGGCTCTAATCAAGTAATACGTATCAGAGATCTGGATATATTTGCAGACGAAAACTTAAATTATTGACGATTTAATTAGTTAACCCAACTTGTTGGATCAAAGAGACATTCACCTTCCCTAACGAAATTGGGGAAATCATCAGGAGCATTATTGGCCGCTTGTATCTTCTTGTTCTGTTCGAGCAGTCGCTTCTCATTGTAAGGGTTGCTACCCTTCACCTTCCCAGAGGCAGAAGAAATCGCCAGCATAGAGCTGTACGAAGTCAACGAAACCAAAAGAAGATCCCTCCGGCTTCTATCCCCTCGATTGCCTGCCAAGGTACTGCGAGAAACAATATCGTGTCCAAACCCTAACCATTGTTCTTGCTCGGACGCTAACGTGGAAGTCCTAACAGGAGCCGCACTAGCGCCTGGAAAACTTCCTGCAAGCCAAGAAAAACCCCAAATGCAGACCGGAGTTGTTGAACTATCATGTGAGGATCCGAAGAGATCGAAAACAGGATGAAGATTCTAACGCACTAGAAATTGATGAAGCGAGCACGGAAGAAGGCGAGGACAAGGGAGAGACGAGGTACATCGTTCCCCTTCCCTAAGCTTCGTTTCTAGAGCACCTCCACTCGCTTGGCTCGCAGGTAGGAGAACGGATTGGATAGGCGAGGTTTTCAAAACCGGACAGGCAAGGTTCGTGACCCACTTAGAAACCGGTCGAACCGGAGAATCCGGTTCGCTTTACTATTAATTTTGAGCAATGCCGATCAAGTAAAAAAACACTTTTTATTTTCGTTATAATAAAAAAAGACTTTATGTACATCATTAATCAATTAATATCAGTAAAAAGTTCTCTCAAACACGAGCCGGTCGTCGGTGGCGGCGGCGGCTGCGGCGGCCAGTCGATGAAGTCGAGCTCGCGACGTCAGACAACTCGAGGGGCAGCAGAAATGCGAGTCCTATCACTGGATGAAAGAGAGGCCCAGAGGCTGCAGGGCTCGGCGGCGGCCATAAGAAGGGGAAGAGGCTGCAGAAGACCCGCGCGTCTGCGTGGTGATGGTGGTCGATCCTGTTAAGTTGATTCTGGTTGGTTCTCCAGAAGTTCCCGTCGACAAATGGCGATCCGCTCCACTTGTTCCCCATCTTCACCTGCAGTTCCATGACCACCAACTCTTCCCGGCGGAGGCGACAGGACTTGCCGATGCGGAGTAGTGGTGTAATACATTAAAAAATACATTAAAAATAAAGTTGAATCAGAAAAGTTTAGAATTGACGACCTCCCCGGCGGTCTGCAAGCAGAAAGGTGGTGACATCGGGCCCTCGACTTCCGCCGCCGGACATCTCCCGATGCGAACTCGACGATGTGATCAGGCCAACTGAACAAGGTCAATCAAGTTTCTCTTTGCCCATCATATTTTAAACAACAACAAAACAAGTAATATTCAGTCGAAATAGTTCAGCATCACATGAAAACACAACAACAAAAGTAATCAAGTTGCACAAACATCCATGGTCATGTCAAGATTAATGTTAAAGGAAAGTAATGATGCTAGTTGATTGAATTTGAAAGCTTCAGTTCCTCCTCTTCAGTTCCTCCTCTGCTCCACCCGGCGCGCCCACACTTGCTTCCCGTTGATGGCGAACCTGAACACAAGAGAGTCGTGGAGCACCAAAGCCACGTACCCCTCTCTCTTGAAGATCACCCTCGCGCAAAAGTGCGCCGACGTCGGCGACGATGTCATCTCCTCAAACACCACTCGCTCCACGCAATTATCTCCCCATTTCCTGTTCAAATTAAGTAAATAATCGAGAGATTTCTATAAAATTATCAATTAAATCCTTTACTCTGCAAAGTAGACTGCAATCTCCTGCTCTGTGAAGGAAGATCCCATGAGGAAGGAGAGGATTAGGGAACGCTGGTCCGCCGATGTCTCGGCCGCCAAGGTGGCGGGCACGTACGGCCTTGCCAGCTCCGGCGGCATCGGCGGTGACGCGGAGTTGCATCGGCGGGCTTCCTCCATCGCCGCCTCATAACGGCGGAAGGTGGTGAAGAGGGCGTCATCGAAGAAGAATCTACCGGCGGCTAGGATCTCGGCGATGCGCTCGGCCGCCTCATGGCGATGGAAGTGGAAGAACCCGAGGTCAAGGGGCTGGGTGGTGAGGGAGGCTATGACGGGGATTGCGAGGGCGGACTCCCGCGGGGGGAAGTCGCGGCGGAGGCAGTCCAGGATGGTCTCCGCCTCTGCGGTGAGACGGATGAAGGCGAAGGCGTTGTTGAAGTTGTCGCTGAGGTAGGAGATGGCGTTGACGCCGGTGATGTCGAGCCAGACCAGGAGCGCGACGACGTTGCGGGCGACTATTGGGGAGGTACCGTGGGCGATCAACCGGTCGTAGATATCGCGGTCGGTCTTATGAAAAAGAAGCAGATTGTATACGGAATCAATGCCGCTGAATCGCGAAGAAGATGCCATTGCTAGCTATAAGTCGATGATCTTGAGATCTCGATGAGATTGCAAATGTGGAGAAAGCAACTGCGAGGGGCGGAGTCCATATATAGGGTTGAATGGACGCGCGAGTGAATCTGCGCGAGCCTCCATGGAGACAGTGCACAGCGAGAGAGAACGCATCGGTTCATGCCCGGAACGGCGCAACAGATGGACATCTCCGTGGCGCGGGAAGGATTACGACTGAAGCAGGGATCATGGAATTTAGATTAACGGACCGATTAAATTTATCATGACATGTAATTCTTCTATTTATTAATCGTGATTTATTAAATTAATTATTTTTTCAAAAATATATAATAAATTTATACTAAATATTTAAAATAATATTTATCA
>JBBMKF010462501.1:0-11244 GCA_037834155.1 Curcuma caesia | reverse complement strand
TCTTCATTACACGAACAATAGCTGCATCAACCTGCGAACAGAAACCGAAGCTTGTAATGCAAAGAGTAGATTGTAAGAACAAGTAGATATAGCTTCAGAAATCTCCTACCAACTAATGAGTATATGAAACAACAAGGATACAGTAAAAACTTTGTCCAAATTAATCACAAAAATGAAAGGTTCACCAATGGAAAATGGAGCTCAGGTTCCAAATGCCATGCGAAGGACCTTTCAGTCAGTACAACGAATTCTTGCAGATTAGAAATTTTAGCAGAAAGTTACACTGAAAGCTCCCAAAACCCCCCTTGCCTTTTGCACCAGTAAAGCTCTGGTCTTTTAGACTATAAACAAATTAATTGGATTTGGAAAATTTTTGAAATGGCCTAATCTTATTTGCAACACGACCATAGAATTCAAATGTGGAGAAAGAAAATAGGGGTTGAGTGTGCTACATTGTGCAGCACGCCTATGATTAAATTCTCTGAATGAACAGTTTGTCATGCCACAGCCAGAAAGACTCAAGTCGTATACCCAAAGCACTAATGCATTCCCAAATGAACAGCATGAGTGCCAAGCCAACTGTTACTTTTAAAAATATATATTGAAATTATGTTCAGTTTGTGGAACACAACTCACAACAAATGAACCAGACATGAAATAGGCGATCCACATACACATATATTGTATGCCTTATAGTTATATGCATCTCTCCCAACTTGATGTTGATTAACATGTTGAAACTCATTGAGATCACTCCAAGAAGCAGCATAAATGCACTTTTGCTTCAAGTAATGAGCATTTTTATCAAGCATACACAATCTCCTTGTCAATCTATACAAATTGGTACTAGAGTAATACATAAATACGATATATTATTTAAAAACTTCTTCTTTCATGGATGATATTATCACATATCATTTGCTTAGCCAAAGTTAAATGGATAGATGATTTGCATATAAAATATACCTGATACTGACGATCTTGGAATACTCTTTCGGTGGTGCTTGTATTCTCCTCCACAGTCTCTTTCATTTGGATTGCATTTACCTGGAAAGAGAATGTCTTAGCTCAACCACTTGAATCCAAAAATTTGTGTAATCTCACCGAGAAAACTTTTACCTTTATACGATATAATGGAGCGTTAAATTCTTCATTGAACACAAAAGAATCCTCATCTTCAATCTCTCTTCCTTTGGGGGACTGCAGAAAATAAGAGTATTTTGGATAAAAAGATAAACATTCAACAGCTACATAAGAATAGATTACCTTCTGTAGCACTCGAAATTTGCCACATGCTAATGATTGTAAAGTCCTCCTCAACTCTTTATCATCAATGCCTGTAGCATCTTTAATGTCTTGAAAATTCAGCTTTTGAGTGTCATTGAAAAGCATGAGAACAACTGCCTGGAAACACGAGAATTCAAAAATAATAATATTAATACAGGTACTTAAATCAGCACTGAAAGTAGTAAAAAATCAGACTTACCTGGAACAATGACACTGACAATTCTTTTTTCCCTTTTGGAAATTCTGCTTTCAGAACACAATGGCCTAATGAATTCTGCCACATTAAACGCCTCCCATGGTACTTACTCAAATAGAACTCTTTAAATATGTCCTACGATGTAAATAGAAATTAAAATGTTTCATACTTTAGGAATAAGTTAAATAAAATTTGTAGTTGTCACAACCATACCTGATAGACATTCAGCTCATGAGGAAGCCGAATATCCATAGGCGGATATGTGGGCCAATATCTGGAGGAACCAGGAGGAAAAGTCTGTTAAACAGAGCTGGCTAGTCCAACTCACAACACATAAATTCTAAAACCTAGATAATTTGATAGACAATTAATTAAATGAGCAACACACACCCGGTTGTCAGGACATGAACACTCATTTCAATACCAGTTGGAAGCTTTGTCCTAGCTTGGGATGACTGTTTAAAGGAGTCATTTATTTCTTTAGATAACCCAATGTCCTGTGTAATTATCAGTGTGAAACAATTACTTGCAAAGCCAAAAACCAATGAATGGAATTCCATTAGCAACTTTCTTGACTGCCTCACGTGTGACAAGAAGTTTAATTTAGAACTGCAATAACGATGATGGCATGAAAAATATGTTTACCCAATTTTTATATTTTTCATTAAAAAAACAGAATAAAACTAGAGTGAGCAGAAATAAATCTAAGATGGTGGGCCTTTCCAGGAGTTGCCATACAAAATAAATTTAAAAAGAACCTTACTGCTTATTAAAAAATTGGAAGGAAAACAAATTCTACGAATAGATCTGAACAGATGGCACATGTACTTATCATACAACTTGGATAGTGCTGTAGAATTCTATGATGCTAAAGGCAATTGGACATTTACAACACATAGCTTCGTATCATACTAGCACTTGTTATTCCTATGGTCGAGGAAGATAAATAAACCATGGCCCCAGTATTAAAGTTACTAAAAATGTAGAAGTCATTCAATCACCATGAAAAATAGCACAAGTATTGCCCTTGACAATAATAGATGATAGATCTATAGCAAAGTTCAAACAGTAGATCCATTCAACAATTATGGTACCTTAAACATTCCCTCGAGTTTATTTGTAAATTGGCTGCCACACTCGGTTTTCAGCTGAAAAGGCAAGAAATTGCATCTTAGAGAAATTGCATAAATATAAATCTTCAGATGAATTCATGCAACAATCTTTAGGAATACTTTTAATTACTTTTGTGATCATTGACTTCTCAGCATCAATTGATGCACTCTTTCCCAACAATAATCTTTTTGCAAGATCTTTCTTGTAAAATGCCTCAAATACATCTTTCCCCTGAATCAACACATGAAAAAAACAATACTACTGAGCTTATTCAAATATTTGCGAATAGAACATATCACTAACATGAACCAAGTATGCAAAACTTACTTGTATAAATCTGAATAACACCAAAACTTTGTCGAGTATACCCTCCAACTCTTCTTCAGATGTACCCTTGTTGCCAGCACGGAGCTTCTCATCCACAAACTTGGCAATCAATTCAGCTGGCCTATTCTGTTTTATGACACCGAAGATTAAATGGAACACAATCGACAATCTAAACAAATGGTGAAGGTTCTAAAAGGCATATGCAAAATGCATATGATCAATTCACTACCTAGCGATTAATAGGTTTCATAATAAAAAGTAAAATTCAATCTTTTGATAAAAGTATATAAAATGTTTACGTTCACATCTATATAATATTTCAACATTTTTAACATAAGCTAAACATATAAAAGAAATGTTTACAATTACAGATATTATCGAATATATTCAACTTAATAGATCTATATAAAAACAAAATAATAATAATAATACATCACTGTTCCATAGATTATTTACATGGAAAACTTCAAAGTAATGATTCTTCATAGGAGATAATTTTATCTAAGCATATAATTATAATCTTCAATAAATTCGCTACCATCACCGTAACCCTAAATAGCTTTTTAAAGATTTTTTTTTTGAGCACTCGACTAAATTCTTTAATTCCACCCCTCCCTCCTTTTTTTTAACTTTTTAAATTTTTAAGAGGGACATAGCGTATTTTGAGAAAAAGAGGCCACATAAGGTAATTAAATGAATAGAAGCCTTAGCATGACAACAATCAACATTAGAGGCCATTTTAGGGGAATTGCCCTAAATTAATCTTATCTAGAGTGTAACAGATTTAAATAATTTACTTGATTATGTATTCAGATACAAATGGAAAAGAAGAGGTCTAAATAAAAACCATGTCTCCTTTAGTTGATTTTTTCTATTTTTTTGTTTTACACTACTCCCCTATATTCTCACATTTTCCCCAAAATCTGGTCACTGATAGATTTCTCCTGTAAAAATTCTGCATGAGCAGATCTTACAAAGCTCACAGCAGTTGCTAAGGTGTATTGACAGTCATATATGGAACCATTATTAGAAGGAAGAAAAGGGAGAGGCAGAACATACTGTCATTACGTTGCCAATACTTTCATTCAGTTATTATAATATATATAAAAACAATAGTCCACTCTACAACAATATATTGCCCATATTCAGATTTGATGACATCAATAGACTATTAAAACCATAAAGATATTACTTTAGGAATTTTTGTAGTACAAAGTCCACCAGATGAAGCAGGTAAAGAACTAAATAGATTCTGGTTGACTAAATTACTTTTCTAACATAAAATAAACAAATTGTAGGAAGATTTACTAACACTGTAAACTTTGAACATAGCTTTTCTAATCTTGGACCTAGAAACAACACACATTCTGTATGATACAAAAGACCTCCGCATCACTTTAACATGGTCTTTCTTAAACTCTAGAATGCAAAGCAAACCTGCTCTATTTAGCTACTCAAATTTGTCAAAACTTGATAATACTCACTGAATATTTCATGGACAAGAATACAAGAAACTGGCATCAAATATATGTGTAATGGTACAAAAAAATGGTTAAAATTGTATTGCTGCACAGTTCTCTTTCCTCTTGTTACATACATTAGATTATAAGCTACAAGAGTTGGTCGACCCTGTTAACTATGAAAGGCGTCTAGCTCTAAACGAAGTGTTGCTTCAGAAAACCACAATACTATGCTGAGAAAAAAAGGAACTGATGAACAATGAAGAAAGAAAATCATCTGAAGAGAGAAAGCAACTCAATATATTTCACATCCACAGCCATTTTTAGGTCTTTAATGTTGACTCTAACAATCACTAGGTCAAGGAGTATGCAAATATCACCAATTTTTTTAGGCATTTAAGACATAATCTGAGCAGGATAAAACATATAGGCATTTCAATCAAGACAGCATGTGTAGCAGGTTTACCTGACGAAGATTAATCAGATGCTCGAATGAATCCTTTATGGTATTAGAGAAGACTTCATTTTTGAAGAAACTTTCTTCCAGTATCTTGTCTAGAGACGCTTTAAACTCTAAGAGGTAGGAAACAAGATCTTTGTCTTTCTCTTCATCCATGATAATAGCTTGGCCAGTACCACGAATATATGAGCTAAGAGCTTGTTTTATTAACTCGAGAGCATTAACCCTCTGAAATAGTGTATACATTCTCTGAAGGTCATCAATACGGTTTGCTTCCATAAGCAACGTGAATCCCTAGACGATGAGATTATAACAAAATGAGATAGGAAAGATAACTTTGTGATATTCAACAGACCAGAAGGCATGAACCAAGTCACCTTCTCAAGAATTGCAGAAGTATGACGTTCAAGAAGTTGCTTTTCTGCAGTTGCTACAAGGGGCTTCCTCGTAGTAGCATCCAAATATAACAAACATCTTTCATGCTCCTCATGTAACCTCAACTTTAATTTTGTAACAGAAAGGGATTAAGAACATAGTAAGCAAATCAGACGTTCAAACTAACTAGATAAATTAGACAGGAAGAATAATGGCAGGAAGGATCTCACATCAACATGTTTCAAATAATCTGGAACATCTGACTGTTGCATATATTTGACACCTTCAGATGCATAAAATTCAGAAGTGCCTTGAAGAAAGGGTTTCTCAAAGCTATCTGTGTAAATTCCTAGTGCAGTAAACATCTTCAAAAGATGACTCAGGATAGTCCTACCAATAGCTTCACCTTGCCTGCCAAAGAAAAAAATACTTTCAAATGAAAATAAAGACACTGAAGAAACATCCACTTAGTTGAAGTAAAAGAGTGCTCTATGACCATCAGAAACAAGCCTTGTTTGATATCAGTTGTGCTGCCCATAAACAGTAATTTTGTTGATTTAAGTCCATTCTTAGACAATCAACTCAAGTAAGTTCATTAGAAACTAAAAAACTCCATGTTTGTATACTGTTGTTAGCTATGCAGGCTAGCCCAGATTATGCTGTTGAATCCAACAACTTTTGCTAGCTAAAGTGGAGGCCCAACAGTTCCTTTAATATTTTATATGGATAACTAGACTAGAAGTAGAGGCCCAACTCAATATGTGGAACTAACTCAATTTAACTAGGGAATTATTAGTGAGACATGTTGGAGTTCAAACATAGGACCTTCTATGTTTATGTTTGATTTACTAAATACTTATCCTAGCATCAGAGAGCGGTTGCATAACAATGCTTCCGAAATAAAGAAATCATTATAATGTATCGGATTAAAAATAAACTATAGTACTTGGTCTCAATTGTCAAACATGAAGTAATTAATGTAGCTGATCACTAACATGGATGACCTTTAATTGTTTATATTGACTTACATCACAGTTAATGTAGAAAATAAAATAATCAATCAAACGATATGATGTGTTAGTCTAACTCATGTGATTACTTTAAAAAATGGCAAGAGAAAAAATTGGAAGTAACTGAAATAGATATAAATAGAATAATAGTTTAAACTATCCACACTTTAATTCTATGTTCGATTCTCATGCCCAAAACTTGTTAATCAACAAAAACAATTCAATAACGAGTTTCACAAATACTAGTACCTCATAATGCTGAGACAAAAGCTTTGGAGTTACAAAAGAAATTTGTAATTCTGAGGAGTGAAGGTTGGCTGAATCTGAGTTAAATCAGAGTCAGGAGAGTATGAATTTTAAGGGCACTAGAGTAAATGTGAGACTAAATATAATTTCTATATGTTTAAAATTGTGATAAATTGAAGGCTTTGATGGATGATGGTACAAGGCATGGATAACAAGAAATACCAGCAAAAACTTAAAAAGAAACAAGAATAACAAAATAGAACACGATTAAACTCCGCATTTGGATATGGATTCAAACTACAATGGATTTTAAGATTAGTGATTTTGAAGTCGAGGCTTTTCAAATTCCACAAATTCTGTAACTTTGTAATTTGGCTTGAGTGCAAGAATATATTTTAAAGTTACTATTTGGTGCAATCATGATTCATATTGTTGAAAGTAATAACTGAGATGTGAGACTCAACACTAATTTGAGAATAAACTGGCTCAAAAGGAAGATTTTGCAACTTTTAAAGTCAGGTCTTGCGACTTTTTTCTTTAGGATAATCTCTAACTTCAAGTTTACATTCTTACAAACATAGGTAGGCTGGTTTAGGCTAAGTTTTATTGTATTATTATATGTCAGAATTTAGTTCCCCAGATAGAATTGTATTATTTTGGTACCGTACCATATCGTACCAACACTCAGCATGGATCAAAAACAGCCAAGATAAGTTTAGATGGGTTTTACTCTGTTAATTCTCAGTTTATTTTGCTTTTAAAATAATTTTTAAAAAACTATAGCAATTAGATACTTGAATTAAGATTAGTCTATGTCATACCATTTCTATGTTCATCACTCAACATGTGTCAAAGTGTGTCAAGATAAATTTAAATGAGCATTACTCATTTAATTCCCTTCTACTTAAATTATTTTCTTCAAAATATAAGATTATTGATTAGATGGTTGAATTACAAATGAATTTTACTCATTTTTACTTCAATGCATTCCAAGATACATTCAAAAGGTTTGTACTCCTTTCAAGAATAAGTCTAGCAATTTGATAATCAGTTGATTTAACATTTTGGAAAAACAAATTACAGAAATATGACAAACATTGATATCATTAGTTGGATTTTATTATCAATGTGCGTCAACATGTGCCAAAATGTGCCAAATGTTGGTACAGTATGGTATACCTCTGCATAGGCAGCACAAGATAAATTACCCATGCCAATTGGTATTAGGTCTCAGTAATTTAACTAAACAATGAGTTTCACTTTCAAACTATGGTTTGGGCCAAGAATTGTAGCTCCTTTTGTTTTTAAACTTTTTGGATTATATATTAACTATAATTAAATTCTGGGTTTGGTTTTCTTTAAAAATACCTAGATCATAAGTTTATGGATTGAAGTACAGACCCCATCTTGGAATAAACAAATGTTCCAATCAGGTCAAGTCAGCTAGTTTTCACCCTTGGAAGTTGCTGAAAACGTAAATGTACAAGGATTTTCAATGCAAGGCAGGCAGTGGACCAATTAATTAGGCTTATCAATCAGTACACTGTAGCTTAATAAAATTCACTAAGCTCACAAATGAATTCTTGCCATTTGCAAGGACTGGACTAGGAGCAATTTCGAGTCTCCTAGTTCTCAATTTACAAAAACTGTCGCCTTATACCGCTAAAAGTGAATTAGTTGCTTAACTTAAACTACAATTTCTCTACAAATCAAATATCACGTATGCCAAATTGTTCCCCTATTATATCTAAAATGAAGATTAATGAGGTAACCATCGTATCCAATACTTTTTTCAGTTTTGCATTTTATTTGTTTTATTTGAATTTAAGTACAAGGGACTTGGTAAACTTCTAGGTGGTCTTTTGAGAAGTTCAAGAGTGTATTTGTTAAAACCTAAATGTTTATTAAGAGAGGATGGACTAGGTTTTGGTTTTTGTCTAGATTGCACACAACCTGTTAAACTTAATAAGGGATAGTATTTGCGATCATCTCCTTGAGACAACCAAGAGAGACAGAGAGGGCAGGTTTCTTCTCTAGCAATTGAAGATGCTTCAAGTGGATTCTTTGCAGCAACAAAGAATCTCCAGAGAGGATTCTTGTGAAATAGGATCTGATCCTTCTTTTGATTTCTTAGTGATTCAAGCATTGTAATAGTTGATTTTTGTTCCAACTCATTATTTAGATACTTTTTTAAGAATCTGAGAGGTAAACATGATGAGAAAGAGGGCTTATAGATGAGAGGAGAGTATTTACAAGGTTTCTCGAGATGGACAAAGAAGAAACAATTGAAGTATATAGTTCAACGATCTTACCACAGGTTGGTTGACACCACGGTCCACCGATTGGTCAACTAATCGAGATCAGTGAACACAAACAAAGAGAGGAAGAAAAGGAATAGACAAGCATAAGAGGGAATTTGGATAGCACCTTGAAGTATATTAGTCTAGAGGATTAGCAAAGGCTAATTCAGGCTTGTGAGCAACTCTTGTTGGAGAATAGATGTTAAGGTGAGAGAGTCATTAACCCATGCGAAGGTACAGAGTCCTTGTAAAAGTCATGATATATCTTCATGCTTTTGGTGATTGATTGTTTCAACAATCCATTTGTTCTCAGAGCACCTTCACTTTTGTGCATGTGTTGTGTGGCAATACATGAATGGATGAGCTTAGAGTGCTAACTGTGTTAGTTATTACGATTCATGTATTACAATTATGATAGCACTGTTGCATTACAGTTAGATGTCATGAATTAATGGTTACTTAGTTGCTTTTTCTTTTTTGTTACTAGTTTCTTGATAGAGTTCACCTATTAAGGAAAAACTCTGAGAGACGCATTTAAAATTGTACGAATATATACTTAGACGACCAATAAATATTTCAGTTAGACAATATAAAATTATAACAAATATACGCATTAAATGAGTAAGACCAAAGAAGATTTGGTTAGCAATGATAAAACAGAATAAAATTTATTTAAATATAGATGATGATATAGAAAAGAGCAGAGTCTAATAGCGTAAGATGATCTATGTAGCCGATCTCACTTAGTGGGATAAGACTTGGTTGTTATTGTTTCTTGATAGAGTTATATGATCATCATCAGCATCAAGTCATGTTTGTCTCAACTATTTGAGACAACTACAAGGTCCTTATCCCTTCATTAAAATCTTGCTCTATCGAAGCTTATATCACTAGTAATAATCAAATCAACTAAATCACTATTCGATAAACTACAATTTTCTTTGCTTTCCTTCTATTTCTCTCATATCTTCTACTCTAACTAATTCTCCCTCTAACTGTTCAAACTATTGATAGTCTTTCAGCCTAAGAAGCACAGAACAATTACCTAGACTCCTAAATCTCTTCTCCAATTCAATCACTCACTCTACTCTCTATCCTAGTAATGATATCTTCATCAATATATCTTTGTTAAATAAGAGAACTAAGATATTAACAATTCTTCCCAAAATTTTATGGCCATCAATTCTTAACTATTCCCTCAATTCTTTTCTTATTATTGAATATTTTGCAAATTCAGAATTAGTTCAACTTGCTAATTAGTCCTAGAATCATGGACTCACTTCTTTACCCGCACTGGCACATGGCAATGCAAGAACCCTTTGCTATTTTGGATCAAAAATCAAGGTAATTTTTTGGCAAATCTAAGAAAGTGAAAAATGAATTTTCTTAACGCACCTCTCCTTTTCAATTAACCTCAGAAGTCCTGTGACAACTTTGTGCTCTACCTCCTGAGATGAGGTGAGGTGCTTCCTGAACAGCTGCAAACCCATGTCCCACAATGAGCAGACGTTTGGATTTTGCATAACATATGTTCTATCAAGTACTAAAGCAATGCCACGAATGGTCAACATCTGGTTACAGAAGTCCTGCCAGCATTTCTCCACCAGTGACAAAAATACCACCAAATCAGGACTCTGGCCAACCAATGATGACAAAGCCATAGAAATGTGCATTTCACATTCCTCCTGTATTCGTTGGTAAAGGCTCCCTCCCATCTTATGCAAGCAAAGATTGCTGACAGCCTATACAGACAACAGAAATAAATCACATGTCATTCCATCGGAAAAAGGAAATTATAACTGTATGCAGAAAACCATACAAAATAATCAGGAAACCCACCTGATAGAGCTTTTCACAGTCACAGGGATCTGGTCTCTTCAAAAATATAGCAGTAATAGCTGACTTCAATGTTGCCCATGTATCCTCCTCAAAGTTAGGGGGAAGTGAGGGTTTGACTGACACACATGAAAATGCAAATGATAGCAAAGCGCTGTTCTAAGAATAATAGGCGTTAAGAGCTTTTATTGAGAACATTCAAAATCAGTATAAATAATAAAAATTGACAAAGGCATCACCACTAGTACCACAGTCATATGGCTGACACTTGACAGCAAAGGGGTTTTGGCCATTATTCAGAGAATAGGCAATTTCTTATATAATATACCAGTCTCTAAGAGAAGTTGACGGTTGATATATGACATATATTTCTCGTATTCCTGTTTCTTCAATTGCATCACCAATTGCCAGGGTTAAGTCTTTCTTAAGAGAGAAAAACAATGACTTTAGCAAAGGATAAACAACACCTCAACCAAGGTTTAAAATATCGAGCCGTGCCGAGGTTTCGATCTCGAACCGGAACAATATAGTTTCGGTATCATATCATATCGTGCCGGTATAGTTTCGATATTTTTAAAATATAAAATATATTAACTAAAATAAAAAATTTAATCTAAATATTTAAAAATAAAAA
>JBBMKF010462490.1:0-11246 GCA_037834155.1 Curcuma caesia | reverse complement strand
TCTTATAGGCAAAGATGGACAGCCACACAGCTAGCTAGCTCCTTAATTCTCCATATCCTTCCACTACTACTGCCGATCGATACGTGATAATTTGTCTGCAGGTAGGCTCAAAGCTAAGAGGTGTGGGGGGTGTGACGAGCACTACCGATCCACTAGCTTCTTCTTCTATCCTTATCAAACATACATTAAAAAGTTAAATGGATGGCAACGTGCTTCACGCTTAGTCACTGCATCCTCAATCGGCCCTTGCTATACTACAATAATAAAAATTAAGCATATATTGGGCTTTATCGTTCCTTAAACGCATTTTCTGAAATTTTTTGTTAATAAATATAATCCTATATATATATTTTTTAATATTTTTATTTTTTATTATGTACATCTTACGTATCTATATATCTATCTTAATAATCTTTATTTTTACAACTCTCCTTTTACTTATATTGTTATAGTCATAATTCAACATTTAATTTTGTATAATATAGTAGGTATATATAATCATCATTTTATTAATTTTTTTTTTAAAAAATCTTAGAAGTACTATATGATCACAGAACACATATAACACTCTCCATCATTTGAATCATTCTATTTTTCCCATCACTTTATAAAAATAATTTTAAATACTTTAGGCTCTTAGTTACATACAATTTTATCATCTCCTATTTTTATTATATCTAATATTGTTAAATTAAATTTTATATATTATATTTTTACTCTACTTAATCTAAAATCCTTTTAATATTTTTTTGTCAAATTTTGAATTTAACATTTACAACTTCATGCGTCTCATTTATAAAATAATATCTTATACAAATAACATATATCGCAGCATCATATCTTAAAGGTGTCTAGTAAATTTATTCATAATTAATAAAAAAAAGTAAGGATTTAGAGTTGATTATATTTTTGATTTAACTCTATCATTATAAGAAACACTTCGATTGATCCCTTGAAAATTTCATTTTCATCATTACTTCCTCGTACGTATTATTGATTTGTTTAATATACACTATGTTAACATATTTCTTTTCTATAATTTTCTTTGTAATTATTCTATTATAAGTTTTTTTTAGTCGGTAAATGTCCTTGTTTATGTTTTTAATATTTTTCAATTATTTATCTGAAAAATATATAATTTTTATTATTAATCTTTCAAAAAATAAATTTAAATTAATTTTTGATTACTGTATCTTCTTCCTCAAAATTTTTTTATTACATTCATGATATAATATATTTTTCTATATCTTTTTAATTCATTTACCTTCCACTAACCTCCCCACTAGAGACGGAGATAATTAAGAGGGACGGGTGGGGCCCGCCTGTTTGGTTGAATCAGGAACTAAGTGTGTATGTTATGTGTGTTTGTCACTTGTGGTGGGAAGAGAAGCAGCAAGTTGCGTTGAATCAGGAGTCAAAGTCAGGTCCATGTTGTCCTTAAAGGTAAGGGCGTTTGTGCTCTGTGACGCTCGCAACCACAACAACAATGCAAACCCATATAATTATCAGCACGATTATTGATCCCATGAAGTGTATACATATATAAAAGGGTGATATTTTATATGTTTTAAAATAATGGCCGTAAAATTTTTGAATATCTAGAACAGTAAAATATCCTTTTATATATTTTATTATATATTTATTTTTTATTTACGATTAAATTATTTATGATTAAATTATTTAAGATTTTTTTTGATGATTTAGGATATATCTATATATATATAATCTGCCTTCGCGTCCTTTTTCTCAGCGTGTCCAACATTTGTGTTAGTGATTCGGGCCGGGCGAGCGCGTGCGTTAGGTATTTAGTAGTTGATTCTTTTTTATTTCTTTTTTTTTGTCCGTGGAAGAACATTCCTGAGAACCAACAAAAGTGGAAATGATTAATGGAGAATGAGATGGGAGGCACTGAACAGATAGAATCTATGTCAGAGCCTGGAGGCAGAAAATGAGATGGTGATATATAGTTTTTTTTTTTCCAATTCTTTTTTTAATATTACTATTTGATAATGTCTTGAAACTATATTCTCATTTTGTGTGAAGACTAATTTTGAACTTAAGTTATTATTATCATTTTTATAATTCATATGTTTAAATTTTATTTGATTAATTTTGAAAGTAGACAAATTCAGAGTATAATTTATACATATTTAGAGACCGATAATATTCATCCTTATGGAGGCACTTAAGCCTTGATCATGATATCTTCACCGGTCAAAAAAATTAATAAGACACGCGTTTTAAAATAGAACATGCTTTTTAAAGCAAATAAGATGAATCAAGTGGGATAGGCGATTTGAGTCTAATTTTTGTCTATCTTTATTGGATCAAACATAAAAGATTAGATAGAACGCATTTATTTTATTTCTAAATCAAACTAAGAAAAAGTTATTCCCATGTTATTCATGCCTTTTTATTTTTATCATCCTTATCTTTAAATATGATATAAAAACAAGTTGCATCCAAGATCAACACACACACACAAAGTAAAAGTGATAAGTCAAGATGAATTATGATTAGTTTCTTTTAAATTAATTAATATAATTAGCAGTTGCTCCTGGGCGATAGAGTTGATCATTTGGATCACTCAATTCACTTTCCACGAATTGACGCAATCCTAACAAAATAAAGATATACATGACCATCCATTATTTCCGATCACTTCTTCATCGGTAATTAATAATTAAAAGGAGCAGATCACATTTCAAGTTCGCCAAAGTGATTGCGACAAAACTTTAGCTTTTCTTTATTCACGGAATAAAATCCATAATAAAAAGGAATAACTATCCAAATTCCGATTCTTATTTTGATTCAAATATATGCTTCATTTGTTTTATTTGTTTTTCTTTTAAAAATATATATTATAAAAGTAAAGCAAAAAAATATTTTTTCCTTTGTATCCACAAAGTATTTTAAATAGAATGTTGATGATACTCGTGATAAATTTATTCATTTTATATGTGCGAAGTGTTATAAATTTTGATCGACCTCGCTTTTGGAAAAGTGTTATATAATTTATATACTACTTAAAATTATGCTCTAATGTCAGCATTACATCGTTTCACTTATTTTTAGTACTTGAACTAGGCATAGTATCTTTTTCGAAGAGCTGTTCTTGCGCAAAAAAGGAATAAAACATAAAGTTAGAACACGTCTAATCGATTTATATGCAAGTTTTGTTGGTCACACTGTTTTTGATAAATGCAACTTCATTTCATTTGAATACTAAATTATTGTGGGTGAATTGATGATCGTTGTCAATTATAATTTTTTGATTTATCTCTTTATAGAAAGTTGTAGGACTGACCGTGCAAAATACTGGAATAGCAAATTTCACCTTTTTACTGAAATAAATCCTTACTTGCAAGAATATAAGAGTAATTAAATTAATCAAACAGACTAAAGTCGTCTTAGATGACATACCTTTGGGTTTATTGGAGTACTTCCGGAGATGTCAATTTAGATTGATCAGATAGATTCAAACCGTATTGAAATAAAGATATTATAAAAAAAAAATCTCAATTCAAATTCGAACCAACTTAAAAACTATAAATTTGCACATGAATTTCAATCCAAATAATCTGATCGACCCGATCTATTACATTTAAAATCTATCAATATACATTATTATTAATAAATTAATCATATGTTATTTATTTTTTATAATTTTTTATTTTGATCTTCATGCTTAAAATTTAATTTAATTTTAAAAATAATTTTTTTATCATAAATTAAGTCAATCCGAATCGAGTCGAACTCAATCTAATATAAAAAAAAATTCAAATCAGATTTCTACTCCAATCCATTTTAATTCAAATTTTAAAATCTGCAATCTGAGGAGTCGAGTTTTTATTATCAAAATATATAAATATTAAATATATATAAATAAAATATATTTTAATGTTATTGATCTGGAAAATCATAATTATTATTTATTTATTTGCTAACTTATTCCACTTATTAAATGAATTCAGCTTCACTGTTACTGGACGATTACGTCGCTTTCGTGCTCACATCCACAGCCTCACCAGTCTCCTCCGGCGTTTGGGTTTCGTCTAACTTCTCCTTATCCTTTTCTCTGCTACTTTCACCTACAACCCGATCTGTCCTCTGCTTCAGTTCAAGGGATTTTTTCCCTCTCCTCCCCTCCTCGAATCCTCGATCGAGAACGATATCACTCGCACTTCGAGGACCAAGGCGTTCCCAACATCGATGCTTTCTCCTGGCTAGGGTTCATGGGCAATTTGTGCCGTGGAAGCAAGAGCCGCGACGAAGACAGACACGCCAAGCCCTCCGAGCGACCGGCGTCCCAGCACCAGCACCAGTCCGCGCCGAGCTCTGCCGTCGACGATTCCCCTAAGAAGCCCCCCAAGCAGCAGCAGCAGCAGCTTGCCCCTGTCGCCGTCGTGATGAGGCGCGGCTTTGATCCTAGCAGCAGCTACGTGCTCGGGCACAGGACTCCCAACGTCCGGGAACTCTACGTCATGGGGCGGAAGCTGGGGCAGGGGCAGTTTGGCATTACGTACCTCTGCACCGAAATCGCCACCGGAGTGGAGTACGCCTGCAAGTCCATCCCAAAGAGGAAGCTGGTGTCGAAGGATGATGCGGAGGATGTGCGGCGGGAGATCCAGATCATGCACCACCTCTCCGGCCACAAAAACGTTGTCACTATAAAGGGCGCGTATGAGGACTCGCAGTCCGTCCACATCGTGATGGAGCTGTGTTCAGGCGGGGAACTCTTCGATAGGATCATCGAGAAGGGACATTTCAGTGAGCGCAGGGCGGCCGAGATCATTCGAATTATTGTCGGGGTCGTGGAAGCCTGCCATTCACTCGGGGTCATGCATCGGGACCTCAAGCCGGAAAACTTTTTATTGGTAAATAAAGACGACGTCACCTCCCTTAAGGCCATTGATTTTGGCCTCTCTGTGTTCTTCAAGCCAGGTAAGTAGTGACTAAAGCATACGACTTTAGCAATTCCAGTATGAAAACAATGGTTTATTTGACTTATGTCTTATTTGGGTAATGACAGAGTTTCTGTTGGTTTCCATTTTGCTGAATTGTTTCTCTGATTTACCTTTCGTCAATCCCGTTTCTTGGATTTTTTTTTTATGTGCAGTTATCTGAGGTTTTGTACACGACCACGTTTCCAATATTTGAGATCATTCAGCATTAGTAGTATTAGAATGAGGTTGCTCTTGAGACCGTGTCAAGCCTAAAGTTGATTTGGCATGGGTAATGTACTTGGTGCGCATATATTTGTATTATTTTTCACAACCTTTAAGCACAACTGATGTCACACCCCAAGCCACGACAGAGGAGATGTAGATGTAGGACACCATTAATAACAATATATAGATATACAAGGTAATAGTAACGTAACACAAATAGACCAAAGATATATATATCTATATATATATATATATAACCAATGAATCAAGAGGCACCGGTAATACCATATAACGAGGAATCTGTATTGTACAAAGATAAGTAGGTCTCTTTTTTTTTTAAAAAAAAAAAATAAAGCCACATAATGAGTATATTTACCCTTAAGTGTAGAAACTACTAATTAACATCGGTTTAGTATCAGATAGATTGATATAGCGCCTTAAGAATTCTATAAAATTGTGGTTGAGTTTATTGAGCTTCTAGAAAAACACGATTGTTAAACAGTAACAATTGTTAAGCATGATTGAAATCATGAAATTTACTTACTAAACAATGAGTATCGGGCATATTAAGGTTCCAATAAAATAATGCCATATAGGAATCACATTTTTGGCCGAACATATTCACTAGTTAATTATCCATTATACTTGTCTGAAAAGAAAGGTAAACTAGCATATAGTAAGTAAATCAGTGCTATCCAATGTAGTTACTAAAACAAAAACAAAAACTGAACCGTTAGATTGTTTTGTAGTTGAACCAGTGGATCAATTGGTCAAAACTACATGTTGACCCAAACTTTAACTTGGCCAGATGAACTAGGTCAATTGTTTAAACCACAAATTTATTAATTTTATTCATGACCTAAAAATTTAAGTAACAAAGAAGACCAACTAGTTGTGTCATATAAATAAATTTCACGTCGCAAACTGCATCGTAATTATAGTTTGTTGGTACTTCAATGTGGTTGTGGATATGTGGGATTGTGGGGAATGTGGTGTGGAGGAGTGACAGACAATAGAGTCAAGGATGAGATGTAGAGGATGGATGTCTACACCGTAGGCGTAAGCTGTAGGGCAATGGAGGCCAGTAAAAAAAATAATACATACATATATATGATCCAAATCAACTGGTCAAATCCATGATACAAATAAATTGATGGCTTGTCCAGTTAGCTCACCGTCACTGTTTCAGGTTTTGAAACATTGGATTGCTGCTGAATCACTTACCCTGCAATGAATTTCTCATATCAGACATTTGTTACTGTTTGGATTATCAACAAAATAAAATTAAAAAACATTTTTTATTGCTACCTTTGCCATTATTTCTCGTGAGGAAAAGGTTGGGGTATACCGAAGAAGTTGAGAGGCACAAATCATACATGTCTTGTGCCTGGCTTTCTAGATTTGGAACTATTTTTCTTGTCACTTTGAAGCTTTAGATTCTTACTCCCTATTTTGAATGACTATGAAAGTAAGAGACGACTAGCTTAGAGTTAATTAGTATTTAAAAAACCTAGGGTTATGGAAAGTAAATAACATTGTTAAACATAGCAGGAAAAAGAAAATGGCTAAATGTACTGCTCCAGAATAATCTTTTTTAGTTTTTTGTAAATAAGGCTGTTGAAGATAAAGAGGAATTTTTATATTTTCATTTTTCATCTATTGGTTTTACATCAAAGATTAAAAACAATAGCTAATTTCCATCTTCAATTCTAAAAATATTGACAGAATAGTCTTAAAGAATTAACAGCTGTGTTCTCAACAAACTATGAATACCTTAAACCATGTCAATAGTTCTACATTTTTGGTATAGAGTATAGTACCTCTTATATCAATAAAGCATAGTAATTAGTAAGAAGAAAAAAATAAAATAAAAATAAAACAGAAAAAAACCCAGATGAGTTCAATCTTATAATGGCTTTCTTATAATTATATTGGTTTCGATGCACATTAATGGCTTTCTTGTAATTATATTGGTTCCGATGCACATTGAAGCTAAACAAAGAAGAATTTTATTCTTCATTTTGCTTGATGATCTTTGTTCAGCTTTTATCTGGGAACTTAGTTTGGTTTTCATGTCTTTCAGATCAAATTTTCACTGATGTGGTTGGAAGCCCATACTATGTTTCTCCCGAAGTTCTCTGTAAGCACTATGGACCAGAAGCTGATGTTTGGACTGCTGGTGTTATATTGTACATACTCCTAAGTGGTGTACCACCTTTTTGGGCTGGTATGACCTTGATATCTGTTTTCTTTTAGTGTATCACCAGTAAAAAATACTCATGATGATCATATTTATTTCAGAAACACAACAAGGAATATTTGATGCAATTATGAAGGGAGTCCTCGATTTTAGTTCAGCTCCATGGCCTTTGATTTCTGAAAGTGCAAAGGATCTAATAAAGAGAATGCTTTGCTCTCGTCCTTCAGAACGCTTGACAGCCCATGAACCTGATAAGCTCACAATTTTTACAACCTTATTGTTTTACATAAGTGGTAGAGCATGCACCATAAACCTGATAAGCTCACATTTTTTCCTGAGCGATCATTCCCTTCACAGTTAGTCAAGAGCATAACTTGCTTGAGGTATAATTGGTGAGTGTCACTAACTGAGCTAGATAACTCCTAGAAGGTTGGAGCAATCTTAAACAAAAAGTTGAAGCAATTGAGGTTACAGTTGTAAAAGCAACACATGTAGTATGTACCATCAAGTGTGTGTTTGGATATTAATGCTTATAGTAGAATGATAGGGACAGCTGATGCTTGAAGCATTTTTTCTTGTAATCATTCACTAATCTATGTTTTTCTTAGAATGATCCTTATATTCCACATCAATGACATATCTACTTTAAAGTACAGGCATGAGGACTCTAATTTCTGTGGCAATTTTTTTGGTGTTTTCATTTGTTATTGAAATCCAGTGTCCTTTATTAAGAAAACTTACTAAACAAAATGAGTTATTTTGTCCATCTGCCTACAGTTAGCAATATCCAGACAACATGCATGGAACTAAACAGAAATTACAAAAATCACAGAGATGTTATAGGTCACAAGCAAAATTTTTCTCGTGAGTAAAAATTTAGGTTTGGAAGAGCATGACTTGGTTGCTGTGAGTTAGATGTCAATCTGTCAAAGTGAATACTTTGGAAATTTAATAACGGTGTCACCTAGCTTGTTGTTGGATAGTTAATCTATCAGGTATAGGTCAGGGGATCACGCATTGTGATTTTGCCATCTTTAATATGTAGTTTCTTCAAGATGATACCCATGTCAAATGTGTAATTCTCTACTTTTATGCTCAGGTCATCCATGGGTTTGTAAGCATGGGGTTGCTCCTGATCAAGCACTAGATGCTGCCGTTCTCTCCCGTCTGAAGCAATTTTCAGCAATGAATAAGTTAAAGAAGATGGCTTTGCGTGTGAGTACCACATCCTAATGTTCCTTTAGCTTTTGTAAATTAGAGGCATATTCTATTTTGATATTTATGATATATATTTGCTTAACAAAGAACTATATGGGGGAGCAGTGATAGGAACAGTTTGAAGGATGAATTTGACCTTGCTATTGGAATTTATCCCATATAGATTAGTATAGGTTAAATTCTAGCTGCTATTTGCCAGGTTATAGCTGAAAGCCTTTCAGAGGAAGAGATTGCTGGACTTAGAGAAATGTTCCAGGCAATGGACACAGACAACAGCGGGTCAATTACATTTGATGAACTTAAAGCAGGTTTGAGAAGATATGGCTCTACTCTAAAGGATACAGAAATACGTGACCTTATGGAAGCTGTAAGTCGATATTTCATGGCTTACTAGTTTTACTGTTGAGTGCTTATTAAACTGAATGGTTCAATTACTGCATTGTTTTATGTTCTTGTTTCAACTTAGAAATTTCACCATAGTTCTACTCTAAATTTATGCACATATTCAATTTTCTCTTTGGAACTGAACTGAATCACAGAATGAATGTACAATGTATCAGAAATTGCATTTGGGAAGCCATGACTCTCTGACTTATTTCTTTACCTTTTTTTTTTCTTTACAGAATTCAGTTAAATATAAAGAGTACTTTTGGTTTAATATAAGTTAGTTCATGTGTTTATGGAAGTCAACTTTGTTAATGCTCAGTCGTTTCTTCCAGGCTGACATAGACAACAGTGGCACCATCGATTATGGTGAATTCATTGCTGCAACAATACATCTCAACAAACTGGAACGTGAAGAGCATTTGTTGGTAGCTTTTTCATATTTTGACAAAGATGGGAGTGGTTATATTACAGCTGATGAGCTTCAGCAAGCTTGTAAAGAGCATAACATGACTGATGCTTCTCTTGAAGATGTCATTAGGGAAGTGGATCAGGATAATGTAAGTAATATCTTCTTTGTGCTTAATGAGCACCTGATGTTAACCAAAATAATTATTCCTTGATTTCTGAACAGGCCTGATTTTTAAGCCTAATTAAGGGTGTCAAAGTACAAAAGAGAACTCATTCCATTCCATCATAACTAATCATTGGGGAGGAAGACACCCTAAATATAAAATCATGATAGATCACTTCACTTGGCTACACTAGACTAGGAGTTGTAGAGTCCTTAACAAAATAAATTTAGTCACATCATTTGGCGTACATGTTTATAGAATTTGCCTGCACTATCATAGGATTCATCTTGCATAAAGAATTAGAAGGAAAAGAGTAGGATATCGAAATTATTATTCCTCAAAATAAACTGCTCTCAGAAATTTGATAGAAAAGTAAATTGTTGGATGGTTATAAAAAATCCATTTTACTCTTCATTTGTTGTAAAATTTGGTCATCTTACTTTTAGTTTGTCATCTTAAAAACACAATAGGATGATCATTTCTCCTTTTTCCTCTTTTTCATCCCAGTGGCCATCATCATAATCATCAACCCCTGTAATTTGTTCTTGTTGTAATCTTTAATCTTATGGGTATATTTTGGATTACCAGCCCCAGCAATTCAATCATTGTTTGCAAATGGCTAAATCTAACATAGCGACAATGATAGAGGATGCTGTTGAAATATGTCTTACTTTAAGTTGACTGATGTTACAGGATGGTCGCATTGACTACAGTGAGTTTGCTGCTATGATGAGGAAAGGAACTATGGGCATAGGCAGGCGGACATTGCGCAACAGTCTAAACGTGAGCATGAGAGACGCACCAGGTGCTTTATGAATAATTTAATATGCAATTTCTGTCTCAAAAACTACTGCTTAGTCTGTGTGAAAAATTGATTGCGCCGGATTTTATTAAGTTGCACTAAAACGCTGTCCTGTTTATGATTTCATTGTCCAAACATCATTGTCTACCAATAGCAGATCTCTCCAGTTTCAAAATAATAGTTAATAACAGTAGTAATGAAACACATCATCCAATCAAAATATTAGGGGCTAGATCAGTAGTTGACATCAAAATTGTGCATTCAATGACCGTGCATTATCAATCAAAAAGTTTGAGCAGATTATGAAGGAGAACTGGATAGAAGCTTGGATATGTGTACGTTATTTTCCTTTTCTGCAATTTTATGTTGTATGACCATCTCTTCGCAGATGCATGCATCTGGAGAAATAACAGAATAAACTCCAGAATACCTTTCCAATGTCAAGTGACTAGCTGTGGTACAAGTGAAATAATCAATAGAAGGGTCAAAAAAAGACACTTACACGAACCATCATTAGATGATAATTCATGATCTTGGAGAAATTACTATGAGAAACTAAGCAAAAGGAATTAGCATTACTCTGAGAGAAGCAAAATAAGTTGGAGCGCATATGGAGGACAGAATATCATGTGGACACGAATGAGAATGTAGTTTTTTGCATGGTTAGCTTGAACAATAAATAAGTTGCAACAAAAAGAGCATTAGTTCGAGATACCTAGTCTCTAGTTATTTGGAAACAGAAGAGGCTGTAGGAAGCTTCATTGTTTTATATGAAGTATAAAATTGCAACCTGATTATCAGATTTTGTATCCATGTAACAACTTGATTGTAGCAGTCGATACATCAGAGAATGGTCACCTTTTCCAACAGCAGATGGACAAAATCACATTATTTTT
>JBBMKF010462471.1:0-11247 GCA_037834155.1 Curcuma caesia | reverse complement strand
TCATGCATGATAATCTTTCTCTTCTTTTAAGGAAGATCATGCAGCTTTTTAATGATCATGCATCTCATGCATGATAATCTTTGATGAATTCGAATTGACTTGTGTGACTTGAGTCTAACTCGAGTCTCACACAATCTGAGTTGAGTCCAACTCGAGTCCAACTCAATCCGAATTGACACTAAGGGCTAATTCTAACAACAACAATGTTGTGAATGCTGTCTGGAGTCGTCAACAAAAGGTTGGTTTCCCTTCAGTGAGCCAATGCTACTGAGAATCTCCATTTGTTGCTGAAGCTAATCAGAGGCTTCTTGTTCTTCTCCTTGGTCACCTTAGCATTAGAACTTGTTGTTTACCGGAACTGGTGGCACTTCCGGCAGCCACAGTTGCATCAGCCGAAGAACATGAATTTGCCGTAGACAATCAAGATCTGAGGGTGGATGCACTCTGCATACCTCTTATGGCTTTCCTTCCAAGCTAATTAGATTGCTTACAAAATTTAGACACTATCAAATATGGGCATAGTTTTGCTTATGATACAGTCTGAAGATAAGTTGATTTTGTGCTTAGGATGCTTCTGAATCAGAATGAAAAAGATCAAACAAAAGGTCGAAGGGGGCCCTTTAAAGGAAGATAATGGATACAAGTATTCCATGGTTATTGTCCAATTTATATGTGTAATGAGAGAGAGGTAAATATTTCTTCTATCAAAGTGGCCAACTGAGAAGACGGCTTGACTTTTTGGTCCTTTGGGTATTTTCTTAGATCTAAGAATTTATGACCTTTTCTTTAGGTTGCCCCATTCAACCCTTCATCTCTTTTAATGGATCTGAGATCTTATGACTTCTATTTCAAGTTGATTTTTTTGTTTGACCCTTCAGCTCTTTGCCCAGATCTTTATCTTTTTTTTCTAGGTCACCTCTTTAGACCCTTTAGCTCTTTACTCAGATATGAGGAATTATGATGTTTTATTTTAAGTTGCCTCTTTTTAAAAGTGTAATACTTCAGCTCAGCTAAAGTGCAAATCCCTCCAGTTGCTCAAGTGGGGAAACTTACCATCTTCACTTCCACCTAGATGGAAGACATTCTGGCTGCTTGTTTCAGAAACTTGCCTACATCATCCATTTAGAACACCCGTGATGAGGGGATGATTTTTACCCACATCAGGATCTTGTTACTTTGTGTTAAAGCAAGGTGGAGCACTTTCCATCCAAAATGATTAGAGAGGGGCATAGTTATTTAAGGCATGAGGCACCTAAAAGCGTATAGGTATTATGGGGCCTGAGGCGCATGACACAAGGTGAGACACACACCTTACTGAAACAAGACGCTCTAGGTATAAATTTTTACAATTCAAACATATATAGGGAATTTTACCAAAATATTTCACTAACAACACTATAATCCATAAAATATTAAACAATAATGTAAATATAAAATTCACTAGCAAATAAATACATTATGCGTACAATTCAAATTAAAAAAAACTTCAAATATCTAAATAATCAAAATCTTCATTATCTTCCTCAATCATATCATTATCATCATCACCAGATGTTTCAAATTTGTATAGCTGAATCTTCATCAATTTTCTGAAGATCGATTTCTTCCTCCTCTTCAACAAGGCGCACGCTTAAGGCGCACAGGCACACAGGCGCAAGAGGCTTGCCTGGTTGCGCCTAGGCACAGTCAGACAAGCGACTTTAATAACTATGGAGAGGGGAATCTTAATATACCTACATCATCAACCAGTGCACTTGTTTCCTTTAGAAATGTTGGCATAGGGTAACCAAGCTTCAAACACTCCCTCATGCCAATCTTGATTCAAAGGTATAAGTGTGGCTCTGCTACCATATTGAAGTGGGCGGAGGCCCTTTCATGCTAATTGCATGGGAAAAAAATACTCTTAATATAGAAGACATTGTGAGCATCCTATCCTCAGTGCTCTGAATAACTAGGGACTAAGTGTTAATAATAATATCAAGTTAGCCATATTTGATACGGAGGAGTTATGACTAAATTAAGTGGGCATTAAACCAAACTTCAAACTACCTATGTTGAGAGCCAAGCAAAGTTTATGTTAGTTAACTTCTCAATCTAGTAATAACAATCAAAATGAAATCACATGTTACTATTTGTATAAAGAAAATATCGTAGCATGTTTATCAAAGGACAAGAACATGAAATTAAATCTAACCAATAAATAACCATGATAAGAAGAGTAATTACCATTCAATGAGTGTAGCAAATGTCAACTCAAACAAAGTAACTAAAGAATACAGCACCCAGTAGGTAAGCCACTGCTGATCATCTTCTGGAGATTTAGATTCTATTGCTTTAACAGAAGCATACCTGTCAAGACCAAGAAAAGTATAACTACTCGGAATAAATCTGTAAAATTGAGAACTTTCAAAAGTTCTATCATCTTGCAATTAGAGTTTAGAATGGTACTTACAAGGGGTAGACAAGTGTGACTAAAGGTCTGCATAAATGCAAAATACATGTCAGATAGATAATATAGAAAAAAACCAAACAAAAAAGAAGATCCATGTCAAGCCTCTAATTTATATGCAACTAGATCAATTGCATTTTGACAGCATGAACTTGAAGGTTGCATTTGTCTATGATTTCATGGCTCATTATTTTTGTCTCTAGACCTCAAAAGTTGTTTTGTCCCTTTCCTTCTCATAGATTTCCTTCATAATGTTCTTACTTTATTTTCATTCATTTTCCCATTTTTTACTTAAAAGCAAGTCCTGAATTATTACTACTAAACAAGATTGCAAGAAGAATAAGAAGCATATACACAGAAAAGATAAGGAAACAAAATTGTGTCTGCATTTTTATAATTCACCACAAAGAGGGAGCAAAGAATGTGACCAAACAAAGTGTATTCCTAGCGTCAGCTAATCTGCTTCTCTAACGAAAAGTGAAAATTTCAACTGTCGGCTTGCATAGTTTTCCTTTTTGTTTGTTTTTTACTTTTTATGTTTTAAATGAAACTTGAACGAATGTTTAACTCTGATAAGAAGCACAATCATGGATCGAAGTTTTGGATGTTCTCTTATCTTCTTTACAGGGATGACCATTTTCAACTCTTTTTTCAAAAAAAAGTTATACACTGCTTTAAGCCATGACCATAAAGAAAACAGAACTCAAACGTCAGACTTAGAGATTGAAGCCAAGAAAAAGAAGAGGACAAAATCGATCCTTCTAAATATAATTAAACTAACTTTTTTTTCATTGTATTGAATTAATCTAATGAAAAAAAAAAACAATCTTTCTTCATCATTCCAAGAAAATCTTGAAGTTAAATCGAACAATCCCGTAGAAAAACCACAGCTTTCCCAAAAGAATGTTAGCAGTGAAGATATCGTGAAGAGCGGATGCATACCCTGCTAGAACATCAAAATTCCTAGCGATGAAACTAAGCAAAGCTCCCGAACCCATCGCTTCTTCTTTTCTTGCGTCTCTCAGATCTGAAGCATCACCTACTCCGCGTTCTTTCTACCCGTCAACCATCGTTCGAAGACGGCGAACGCAGTCAGCGAACTGCTCTAAAATTTTATTCCTTTTTTTTTTATCGCATTGGAAGCTTTTAGCGGATTTATAGTTTTGGGGGACAACGGAATGACTGACATTTGTCGGCGTTGAGAATGGTTTATCTAGATTTTCAATTAGGCCCTTTGTTTTTTAGAAAAAACTGTCAATTGCTAATTGAACTTATAAAATTTGATAAATTCCGCATTTCAAGTTTGATTTTGCTCAAAAAAAAAAAAACACACACACTCAAATTTAAGAATTCTAAAAAAAATGCACTTGATTTCGATTTTATCCTCCCACAATCTTACTTTATTCACAATTTTCTAATGCATTTGAGTTATATTTTAATTAAACATTTATTTGTTGGTTCGGATGACATGGTTGAGCTCCGTGCTTATCTTACCTCTTCATGTTTTATACGCACCCTGTATCATCATAAAATACCGATGAGATTTTAATAGAATAAAAATACCGATGGGAAGAGTAATTGAGTAAACCCTAAAAGGTGATCTAAATTTCAATGTCGCTCAAACTTTGAAAGCTGATTGTTCTCCAAAGAAAGTTTCAGTATAGTAGCTCATTCAGTATTCTTTCATCGATTCTCTTCAAGATTTTTTCACGTATGTTTTTGATTAATTTGTTTATTTATATCGTTTACAATAGAAACTTTTATTTTATGATTTCCCCCTTCCATTTCTATGTAGTCTAGATTTTTATAAACTAAATTAATCATTTGATTATAATGTGATTAAATATTAAATGGTTAGCAAACGAAATTTTTTTTTATCTATTTAGAGGTTCAAGTTTCTACAACTTATTAGTAGTGTTTTTTACAACTTTATGTTGAATTTCAAAACCTAAAAGATGTATAGTAGTTTGAAACTCTAACACAATAGTGTTGAATATTATATTTTAGTACCATTTAAGTTCTAAACTTTTTAAGTTCTAGTATCACTCTGGTGTTGATGATTTAAATTCAGCACTCTATTGATTCTGTGTAAATTTACACTATATCTATACTTAACTTTTCCATTAAATGTCAAAATCCATTAATGGACTTAGCCATTTCATATTGATGAAATTTCATGATAAAATTTCAAAATTCCAAATACCCTAGATAAAAAATTATTGATGGACGTAGAGAGCTCTAATCGGACTCATTCCAAGTAATATATGTTTCTAAAGTACCTAGGAATCTATAGTCTTTATATGCCTAGGTTTTTTATGGTTTTTAAAAGTTTATGACTCAAAGCAATTAACACATACATATAACGTATCTAAATTAAGTTTATGGGATATTAGAATCAGACATGAATACCATAGATACCTTCTACATACTCATCTCTTCCATTAGATATAAATTTTTTAGAAATCTAAGCCTCCTAGGTATCTGTGTAAATTTACACTATATCTATACTCAACTCTTCCATTAAATGTCAAAATCCATTGATGGACTTAGCCATTTCATATTGATAAAATTTCAAAAATCCAAATACCCTAGATCAAAAATCATTGATGGACGTACAGAGCTCTAATCAGACTCATTCCAAGTGATATATGTTTCTAAAGTACTTAGGAGTCTATAGTCTTTATATGCCTAGGTTTTTGATGGTTTTTAAAAGTTTATGACTCAAAGCAATTAACACATATATATAACGTATCTAAATTAACTTTATGGGATGTTAGAACCAGACATGAACACCATAGATACCTTCTACATACTCATCTCTTCCATTAGATGTAAACTTTTTAGAAATCCAAGTCTCCTAGGTCCATCAATGGGTTTTGATTAAAATCCATTGATGGACTTAGAGAGCTCTAAGCGGGCACATTCTAATTCCTATGGATTTATTAGGTGAACTTGAGTTCAAATAAACCCTCCTTTACTGTTTAAGACATTCTCAACAGTGATTAAAATGATTTGAAACTTTCAACAAAACTGTGGTGTTGGTTTCCGAAGACCAACACCAATTAGGTAAACATTAATCCGAATATGCCCTCATTGATTGATTCAAAGTCCTCCAGTGTTCCTCAAAATGATTTTAACTTTTATCAGACAGTGGTGCTGGTTTTCGAAGACCAACACCAATATGGTGCTAGATATAAGAAACTAACATCAGAGTCTCTGTTAGTTGTCATGCGATTATAACTGTGCCTATGTGTCTCAATAATAGGATTGTGTTGGATCGAGTGTATGTAAGAGGGGGGGTGAATCACGTGACTTTTAGTTTTTTTTAAGTACGTCAAAAATCATGCACAATAGAAAAATTAAATATGACAAATCACAACACAAGAAAACACGAAGATTTTACTTCGTTCGGAGCCTTTGGCGACTCTTACTTGAAGGCCCAGGTCCCTTGGACCCTTCCTGTGGGCAATCTACTAAATCTCTCTATCAGAAGAAAAACCTCTAGTAGAGTAGGTGAATACAATAAATTGAAAGTGTGACAACCCCACACTTTCAAATTTTAAATAAGTGCAGAAAATAAAAATTAAAAATTTCTTCGTTACCCAACACGTAGAAAATTCTGGACGAGCTCGGATATTGGCATGATCTTCCGACAGAAGTTGGACGTGGTCGTGTCGAAGCTTGGGCCGCTACAGAAGGAGGACATTGGTCGAAGCTATATAATTCATGCACTGATCGAAGCTTTATATAGGCACTATTGAGTTTATCTAGATCTGTAAATGTTTAAAAAAAAGGTAAAACTTGATCTACGCCTTGCTAGTGATCTTATCCAGGATCAAAGAATAATTCAAATAATATTTTTTTATAAGAAATTTTATCCTCCTTAAATATTTATTATAGGTAGGAATAATTTTATCATTTAATAAAATTTCAGATTAGCAAAATGAAGAATAATGAGGATTAATTTTATAGAGTTCACTTGCAAAATTAACTTAGTCCATATACCAAATAAACCCTATAAAATAGAGTTAGTGTAATAATAATGTACTAAAATATAAAATTTTCAAAATTAATTAGATCCTGTTAATCCAGACCAGGATCTAACTAGGCCTCAACTTAAATCACCCAAATGGGTCTAAGTTGGACTGCGCCTAAGTTCCAAAATAGAACTCGTCCTCACTGGTTTGTTCCTCTAGTGACCTGCTTTACTTACCTTAGCGCAACTTTACTAGACTTCTCTAACCCACTAGGTCTTTTGCCAAGGCTCAACCACCCTGGTCTTCTTGCCAAGTCTCCACCAACTTGGTCTTCAGCTAGTTGTCAGGCCCCGCGGACCCAACTGGACTTCCTACCAGGACTCAACCATTCTAGACTTTAACCTGGTGTTTGATTCTAAGTCTTTCAACCCTGCACACTTAGTAAGAAGGCTAAACCCATAACAAACCTAACTTTAACCTATTTATCATTTATCAAAACTTGAGTTTGACTGTTAGTGCAAACTGCACCAACAGATTGGACACCATATATACCTTCTACACAATATTATCTATTGGTGCAAGGAGCACCAAATGATCAAACCTGAATTTTGATAATGACAAAGGGTTCAAGTTAAGTTTGAGAAGTGAACTAATGAGCTGAATTGAGTGTACAGGTAGCATAGGAAATTCCTAGTTGTAGCTAGGCAAAAGAAGTCCTGATCTGAAGAATTGAGCAAGGAAGACCTGGTTTGGAGGACGGGACAAGGAAGTCCTGATCTGGAGGATTGGATAAGGAAGGCCTTATTTGAAGGACTGAGCAAGGAAGACCTAGTCTGAAGGATTGGGTAGGAAGTCTTGGTAGATCAGAGCACTAGGCAAAAAGTCTTGATAGATTTGGAGGATTAGACATTTAGTAGTGGAAGACCTGGGGCCAAGGATCAAGACTGAGCAAAAGTCAAACAGGTCTGGAAGACCTGTCAAATGTAAATTCTCCTAAGTAGAGTGGGTGAGAACGCATTCCTGGTAAGGAGAACAATAGGCGTCAGTCTAACTTAAGGTTTCATTAAAAATCTAAAGTCAAGACCAAACCGTTATTTCCTTCCTGTTATTTTGTTTCTGAATTAACTTGTAATGCAGAAAAGGAGAGGTTGAAACTTTGTGTTCCAGACACTCTTATCTAGATCCAGGTGACTGAACGATCTAGGCACCCGAAAGGGATCCAAGCAATTGGACGTTAGTCGAACGAGCCAGCAAGACTTATGAAGTGGTAGAGTCCTAGTGGTCGGGACACCTCAGCCTCCAGGTGCCCAGATTTGAATAAGGCATTGCAGAGTCAAAGTTGATCCAACAACCTCCACGTTAGCATCCAAGCACCTGGAAGGGATACAAGTGCATGAAAGATGCCAAGTCAGCGTCGAAAGTAGATCGATGGGATGACGTAGAGATGCTCGGAAAGACTTCTAGGCACTCAGATCAAGCTTTATAAGTAGCTGCGAGGGGAAAACCTAACATCAATTCAATACCTTCTACGACAACTTCCTGCGCACAAACATCCGATCCAGAACGTCATCGTAATGTCGTGGAGTTGCACCGACTACTATAAGTCTACTCTCAATTGTTGATCTTTTTGTTTCTTTTTGTACTTAAAAAATAAGGACAGTATAAGTTTATCGATCCTAACATATTTGTAAAAGCGACAAACTTCTTCTCATGAGAGGGGAGTTTTTATAGTGAATTTTCTGTTGAAAATGATCACGGATCATGGGCCTTAGACTAGCAGCTTGTGACTGTGAACCAAGTAAAAATAAAACTGTTCATCGTTATTATTTCCATTGCAGTTTATGATATTGTATACTTTTATTTTATGCATAAATTATTCAAAGAGTGAAAAAGTGAAAAAGTACTATTCACCCCCCCTCTAGCGCTCTTACATGATCCTACAATTGGTATCAAAACAAGGGGTGCTCGATTTTAGTGCCACCATTAATTGAGTTTTTTTTTATTTTTTTCAATTTAATTCTTTTTTGGTTTTTACTTTTCCCGCACTACTAATCTAAGATCAAGTTTTAGTATAATTTTTTATTATTTTTTTGTGCAAGGTAAATGGTCCATCAAGAAGGCTATAACACCACCAGACTTCTAGTATTCTCTGGAGAAGACTTCATGTACTAGAAGGGTAGAATGAAATACCACCTCAAAACGCAGGTGGAAATGTGGATTATGATCTAGATGGGATCCAACAGACAACAATGGCATTCCACAGCCTTGCGAGAAGTGGGACGCAATCACAAAGCGAAAGATTGAGGCTGACGCCAAGATAACCCAAACACTCCAATGTGATTTAACAAAGGAAGAGCTCAATCGAATTGGTCCGTTCATAAGCACGAAAAACTTATGGGACAAACTCATCGAGCTACATGAAGGGACGTCAGACACCAAAGTGAGCAAGTGCGACTTTCTATTAAACAAATTATACAACATAAAGATGCAAGAAGGCGAATTCGTGAGTGGGCTACACGCATGGATTCAAGATCTACTCAATGGACTCCACGCCATAGGAAAATCTACAGAGAACCGAGATGTAATAAGGTACGCATTGAAAGTGTTCCCTAGGAACACCTTGTGGGCATCAATGGTTGATGAGCATAAGGTCTCCAAGGATCTTTCAAAAAATAAATTAGATGAACTCTTTTCTGAATTTGAGCTGCATGAATAGACTAATGTCAATCTTGTCAAGAAACAGATTGCTCTTGTTGCAAGTCAAACCAAGGAAAAAAAGATGACGAACTAAGGAACAATCTGAAGATTCATCGGGTTAAAAAAGCAACGACAAGGTTGCTACCAAACTAGTTAATCTAGTTTGGAAAATGTTCAAGAAAAAGCACATAGTTCAGAGATTTGAGATGAAGAAAATGATCTAAAAGTCAAACTCAACCAACACACCCACCAACAAGATTGAACTCACTTGCTATGGTTGCAATGAGAAAAGGCATTTCAAGGCTGATTGCCTTAATCAAAAGAAGGAGCGCAAAATAATGAAGAAAGCACTCAAGGCCATCAGGGATGAGTCCTCCTCAGAAGACTCAGAGGAGGAATCAAACACGATCTTCCTAGATCTCCTGACAAGAGAGAAGATCACGGAGACCGAGATCGAATCAGACATGGAGTCAAAAGCTAAATCAGATTCAAGCTATGGATCTGTATTCAGTTAAGAAGGTTCCAATAGTGCTGTAAGTACTAATCTAAATGAAAATTTGTATTCTACAATTTATTGCTTGACTAAGAAACTGACAAAGTCTATTGCCCAAGTTAACTCTCTCCAAAAGGAGATAGCACTTCTCAAGGAGGAAGTTAACATCAGCCTGTCAACTGAAAATGTTCAGGTTGAAATTTCAACTTAAGTCAAATTTGAGAAAGAAAATTCTAATCTGAAACTTTAGATTGATAATCTAAAAAGATCTTTGAAAAAGTTCACTTCAGGCTCCAAGTATCTTAATATAATGCTTATAACTCAAAGGATCGTGTATAACAGATCTAGGCTTGGACACAAAGTCAGATATAGGTCTTACATGTCTCTAGTCAATCGAACCAAAAAATTCTGAGTCCAAGCATGGGTTTCAAAGTTCAACCTGACCAATCCAGTTGGATTAAACCAATACTGGGTTTCCAAGGATCAAATACACTATTTGATCAAACCCAATAGGAGTCATGATCCAGGGGATCCAAAATCAAACATGTTAGTTAAAAATTATTTGATTGTATTTTTTATTTTATTTTTGTTGAACTTAGATTGGACCTAGGCTAGTTAAGGACACAAAATTTGATTAATACTTGCCCAATTAGTACCAAGGTAGGGCAAGATGATAGTACACTAGGAAAATCTAATTTAAGTAGTCACGTAGGGTAAGAAGTACTCTATTTTGTTTACTTAGCTAAATGGAATTAACCGAAACTACCTCGCCAAACCCTAAACTAGTTAGACTAAAGTTTTTTTTCTAGATTAGCTTAGTGTATAATTTCTTGAACTAATTTTATCTTAGAAGGTGGTCATTGTTTCCATACCCAAAAAGGCCCTTGTGCCTCGCCACTGCCTGAAAGTTGATTCTTGAAATACACACTTAATTAGTCAAACGATTAAACTTGAATTTAATTCAAGGTTAATCAAATCTTAGATAATCACAAGTCAATTTATTAAGATAATAATTGAAAACTATTTTACACAATCTACAGGATTAACTATTTGATAATCTAGAAATGGATGAGATGAAAGCTAGGTGAGATCTATCTACTTTTAACTCTACATTGGATCTAAACTAAGTATCTTAATTATGTGTATGAACATAAAGATTTAGATCAATGGATGTTAGATAATGGATGCTCTAGACATATGACGTGAGACTGATCAAAATTCACAAAGTTAAATCTCAAGAATTTAGGATCTATTGCCTTTGGAAACAATGGAAAACTTAAGGTAATCGGAACAGGTAACATCGAACTAAACTTTAACTTTATTATTCGCAAAGTATTGTTAGTAGACAAATTTAAATTTAATCTATTATGCATAAGTCAACTATGCGATGCTGGATTTTAAGTTAGGTTTACCAAATCAAAATGTACAATTGAGAACATAGAAAATCCTAAATTAATATTTAAGGAAATTAAAAAAAATAATATTTATAAAATTGACCAACCAAATTCTTCAACTAAGTGTCCATTGACACAACAAGAGGAAACTAAACTGTAGCATAGGAGATTGGGCCACACTCATATTAGACTCATCTCAAAGATAAGTCAAATGGTCTAATTAAGGGTATACATAAG
>JBBMKF010462451.1:0-11248 GCA_037834155.1 Curcuma caesia | reverse complement strand
CGACTGTGCCTTCTTTCAAGTCCTGAATCAAAAGTTATGACTCGTTGAAGTCAGACTCCTCATGTGTTGCTCCTGCATCAAGATTCCTGTAATATAAACATGCAAACAAAGCAACACGACCTACCCTTATTTTGTCGGTCTAACTTCATATTTCTACCAAAATCTTGGGTTAGACTAACCCACTCCACTCTGGATAATTTACCTTTGTCAACCAAGTCCTCTTGACTTGTTGGACTTTTGCTCGGCTCTGTCCTCAACCCCTAGGATTTGTGCTGCGATTCGGTTCTCTCTAACCAATCCAGACTTCAACTGCAACTCGGTCACTCAGATCAGCCCAGACTTCTGCTGCGACTCGGTCACCCAGACCAACTCAGACTTCTGCTGCGACTCGGTCCTCCAGACCAGCCCAGACTTCACCTTGTGCTTCGACTCTTTCAAGACTTTCGCCTGATCCTCTAAACCAGGACTTCCCTTTGCCTAGCCTATAACTAGGATTTTCCCTTGCCCAGCTTCACTCACCAGGATTTCCTTTGCCCGATCGTCCAGATCAGGACTTTCACTGCCTAGTCTAATCGACTAGGACTTCTCGCTAGTCGTCTGATTAGACTTCACTCACTTCCACACATTCAAACATCAGATCCTGTTTGAGTCAACCCTTGGTCAAACTGACCAGACTTATGTGTATTGTCAAACATCGAAACTCTAAACAAGATTTTAGTGCATCTTGCACCAACAATACCGTTTTAAAAATATATGTGGATTCATCGAATCTAACCTAAAAAGATATTATGCACGCATGATCAGTAACTGCATAATCACTAAAACGTTCGTTATACCTAAGTAGCTACAACTGCAACAAGTAGCAAATTTTCTCAGATATATAAATCCGCAAGGTGCTTGGTCTTTAAAGGATATTGGTTTTTACAAAAGCAAACATTCGGTCGATTTGGTTGGAACGAATCTGACAAAACTAAGGATTTTGCGGAGAATGCAGCTGAAAATAATTCTGTGAGGAAAGATGTGAGCTCAAACCATGGCAATAGCAAAAACCAAGGCTTTGATACTCGCATAGTTCTAATAGATGGAGAGAAGAACACTGTGACAGACAACTGAATTGTTCGACAGGCAGAGAAAGAAGTTAGTGGAAGGAGGAGATGAAGGCTTCGGGAAGAATATGGAAATTTAGTGGAAGGAGGAGATGAAGGCTTCGGGAAGAAAATGGATATTTGATTAGTTGGAACTAGCGCACACGATTTTTTTGCTCGGATTTGTGAAACAAACTTTTCCCGAAGATATCTTCCAATCTTACTCAGCATTTTTGTTTGGATTATTCAATTTCTTCAGTGAACGTGAATTCTTGTAAAGGTCGTTCTGAAGAAGTAAAATTAGGAAAAATGAATCCTATTAGGTGTTTTTTTTTATTTCATAATGATGTACATGTTTTGAAACCAACAACTACAAATTAAAAATCTACTACACTGCCATGTTTTAGTCTATAATGGAGGAGCAAGGTCATTTCGCTCCTCCTCAGAAGTTCTTCCGTGATTTGCGCACAGCCTGTTGGATATGTCTCTCGTGTTCCTTAAGCATGTCTTCGACATTTCCACCTGCCGACATCAATGGACCGGAGTAATGAATTCTTCGTATTCTATTTCCATATACCTGCATTGTCCATTTCAACATCATCAAAAGAGCTAAAGCCATCATCAACCAAGAAACAAAGACTTAATTTTGCTTGGAATGTAAGTTTAGTACTTGTGCTGGTTCCTTGGCTATGACTATGTCATCTTTCTTATGTTCCGCAGGTTCACCTCCATCAAGCCGATTTCCTATGGAACCAGCATTGCCTCTCGCTGCAAATGAACCTGAGATGTCAGAGAAATCAGCACCACCTTGGTGAGGCCGACACGACATCTGTGTCCTTAACTGAGGGTCATTTGGCACCCTCATTGAGCTGTATGTCCGGCTCGAAGCATGACTGAGTAGTTCTTGGTACCTCTTCGTCCATGTAGAATCAAATGCATTAGGGTGCATGCCAGAATGAGAGAAGACATTGTGCAATGGTCCTCCAGGTAGTTCCATTGGGAACCCAGAGCCTGTGCCATCTTGTTTATTGTACTTCTCGCTGATGCTTTTTCGATTTGCATTTCCCTGTGGGTTCTACACAGAATATTTTGAACAAAGGAGAAGTGTCAGCTTTAGGCATAAAAATGTGAACCGGAGCCTAACAAATTAGCCTTATTATGCCGAAAGATGTCAAAGAAGAACTAGATCATCAAATGCGTGAATGAGATATTACAGGCACTTCTGGGGCTGGCGTTGCTCTTGAAACCCAGTTCTGTGGCCTGACAGATTCAGATGCACGTTCAACTTCTCTTTGCCTGCAAAAATTCAAAAATGAATCATGCTTGTATTTTCACTTAGTACAAACAGAAGAGATTTAGCTATGCCGAGTAGTGTGTAAGAATGCATACCTCCTAGCCTCATCTTGAAGTTTTGCATCATACTCTTTGCTTGGAGGATATTTAGGCAAACTTGAAGGGTCACAGGCAAATGGCATTGTTGAGAAGAACTGAAAAGTTATGAAAATATTCAAGGGATATGAAAGTTTTAATATCCATTTAAAATTCACTATAGATAAAGAGTCCTAACTCACTTCACTTTGGAGGGCTGTGGCAGCTGTTCCCCTTTTCTCTGGTTCAATAGCAAGAAGAGAGCCAAGGAGAGACAAAGTTGAAGGTGGGAAATCTTTGAAGGTCTCAGCAAAGCAACGCCTGTACTGATGCTGAGGTTTGAATATGGTCACATGGGCCAGCTTTGATTTCTCCCAGTACTCTTCTGAAGGTGAACCACAGAGCTTGAAGATCTTATGTAGTTGTTCCACCTAAAATGGTGAAACATCAACAATTCAAGTGAGAACATTTGAAGGAAAAATGAAATTTGACGAGATTGAAAACGGAAAGTACTAGTAACGTCAAAAAGTGACTTTATATAGAAAGCTTTATATTTCAAGGTAGATTTCTGCATTTTATATTGTCCATTTTGCTAAACAATCAATCGAATGAAGAAAATAAGCATACCTCAGTTCTTCCAGGCATGATTGGCCTCCCAGCAAATAATTCTGCGAGGATGCAACCAGAGCTCCACAAATCAACAGCAGCACCATACTCTGTAGCACCAAGCAAAAGTTCAGGAGGCCTATACCACAAGGTTACTACACGGCTTGTTAACTGCTGTCCTTGGTCACCCGTGAATAATGTTGCAAGGCCAAAATCTGCTATTCTGAGTATGCCACTGTTGTCGACTAATAAATTTGAGCTTTTTATATCTCGATGCAAGATTCCACGACTATGACAGTGATCAAGGCCTTCAAGCAGCTGCTTCACATAACACTTTATCTGAAGTTGATATCAGACTGATCAGAGAAGAAATATTCCAAGAATGGATATAACTGCTCAAATCTACCTATATCAAACTACCTGCGGTTCAGTGAATCTGACACTAGATCTTGCTGCAAGTCCAGCTAGATCATGCTCCATATATTCAAATATGAGATACAAGTTGCAAGACTTCCGTGATGTAATTATTCCTTCAAGCTTTATGACATTTGGGTGATCAAGTCTGCGTAGAATATGGATTTCCCTCACCATAAAGCGGACACTTTCAGGATCCATATTAGCAAATCTCACTTTCTTGAGAGCAACAACTTTATTGGTCTCAAGATCACGGGCTCTAAAAACATGACTATAAGTTCCTTCTCCAATCTGAAATACAATAATTCAACAATGACCATCCAAGAACTTCAATTACCATCATGAAAGAGCAAAGAAAACTGCATAGTACAACCTTCGCCTTCTAAAATATGGCACTATCAGTTAATGACATTAATTCTGCAGGGCCTAAACCAATTGCGAGGCATATTAATGAAATGACAGTTAGATGCTAGATAGATATGTTGGCAGTAAAAACCAATAAGTAAACAAATTCAACCTAAGGAATACATGGGAATTCAAAAGTATAGGTGGAAAAAATAACTCAAACCTTATCTAATTTCTCAAATGATTCACCTCTCCTGGGTAACCACCCATTTATTGCTTCCCCAGCAACATCTGCAAGCCAAGAAGGCCATCCTGCCACAACTTGCTCCCCTGTAAGCCCATTGAGCACACTATCGATTCCCAAATCATCTGCGATGTTGTGAGAACCCCTAGCATTTGATCCATTTTTATGCCCTCCAAGATCAGTAGTGGGTCGTCTCTTGTGCTCTCCAACATGGCCGGTACTATGGGCGACTGTGGAATCCTTCTTTTCATCTTTCTCCAAGGAGCCAGAGGAGCCGATGTTCGAATTCTCATGTTGCTTGGATGAAAATTTAGCACTTCCACTAAGTGTTGAAGTAAAGATTGTAGCCACAACTTCATCTTCAAGCTCGCCCTTGGAACAAAGGCAGCCCATAAGCAGAAACTATACGAGGATCTCTATCTTATTTCCATTTGCAAAAGATTAATAATACACAGTATAGCGTCATGCAGGTTGATCTAAAAACTTGGTTTCTAGCTTCTAGTCTGGAAGAAAGGGGGAAACATCAAACGGAGAAACCACCGGCTCCTCCCAAATCTCAAAGAATACGCCAAAAATCGAACTTTTGCAGCGCAAGAGCTTTCTCCATCAAGAATGTCTAGACATCGAGGACGAATGCTCGCCACGGGAGAATAAATTCAATGATCTCAACAATCTCGAAAGCCCTAACAAAAAGCTACTACCTTTATGAGATCAAACACAGAAGAAAAGGCGATCGAGAACAGAACCCTAGCCCGTCAAACCACAGAGGGAGCCAACCGTGGGGGTCCGGGGGAGCCGGACCAATATCCAACCTAGACAAGGGAATCACGAGGAGCAAAACGGAAAAACCGGGGATGTCAAGGATACTTTGGCGTTCGTTCGTCTCGCGGTGGAACTTTCCCCAACGCAGGTGGCTGATATTCTTCATTCCGCGATGAATAGAGTAGAGTGAAAGGCGGAGACGATGATCGAATTAGTTTTGTTGATAAAATGGCTAAAAATGGAAATGTGACCCCGAAACAAACGAAGGCGGCAAACGGAACCAGAGGAGGGTTTCTCGGATGCTCGAATATCGCCGACGCGGAGGATCTCTCTCTCTCTCCTTGCTCTTCATCTTCTCATGGCCGAAATCGCTCGCCAGCGGGTTGGGCATCTCCTCTGATTTTGTCGAGATCTCTCGTTCTTCCACTTCGAAGTTTAACTGCGCTATTTCAAAATGCCTTAATAATTATAATACGAATATGATTATCACTATACGTGTAAAAATAAAAAATAAAAGGCCCTAGTTATCATTTTCATTAAAAGGCGGCCTCCTTTAAAAAACCCCTCAAAAGGTACTTATGCTCCAGCAGATATTAACTATTATAATCTTCTATTTTTGCCCTTAATTTTTCCTTTTTTAAATAAAGTATGACATGCTAAGTTAAAAGAAATAAAAATAATATTGTACAATATTATTCGTCCTCTCCTCGGTTCAGTCGAAATTTATTTTCATTTAAAATTAAATAGCTCCAAAATCGAATTTTCTCCGAAGTGCACAATGGTTGCGACGGCCCCAAAGTCAAGGAAGCGACGGGCCAAATAGAAAGAAGCAAGAACTCCTCCTCCTCCTCTTCTACTGTCCTCCTTGATCCAAATTCCGAAATTTGGAAAACAAGCATCAACAAGATCCTTTTTTTTTTCGCCTCCTCCCTCTACAAATCCTTACCCTTCCATGGATTCACCCTCAAAATCCCACCTTTTTGGCTCTTCGATCCGCAAAGCTCCCTTTTTGGCTTTCCTACTCTTCCTCTCTCTTTCCCCTTCCCTTGCTTCCGATGAGCCGACGGTCTACGAGATGCTGGAGAAATACGGTTTCCCGCCGGGGATCCTCCCCCAGGGCGTGCAGGGCTACGCCTTGAACCAAGATGGGCGCTTTGAGGTCTACCTTAGCGGCGACTGCGAGTTCAAGGTCTCCGGCGGCTACCTGTTGCATTATAAGAAGAAGATCTCCGGCACGGTCCGCTCGGGGGAGTTGACCGGCCTCGGAGGAGTCAGCGTCAAGGTCCTCTTCTTCTGGTTCGGGGTGAACCAGGTGGTTAGGAGCGGAGATGAGCTCCTTTTCTACGTCGGCCCCCTCTCGGCTTCCTTCGCCTCGTCCAACTTCGAGGAGTGCCCTACCTGCCGCTGCGGACACGATTGCTCCGCCGACGACGATGTTTTAGTTTCTGGTTATTAGTATTCCTTTGTCGTTTACCACTGCTGCAAAGCTTGGAGCTTTCTTATGAACCATTATTTGTTGAATTATATTCTAGGATTATTCCATATCAATTGGTCTTTTGATATGTTCTATTTTGGCTCATGAATTCCCTTTTCTTTTGGTCTTTTTTTTTTCAATTACACATCGTTGATAATCTCGAATTAAATTTTAAAGAAACGACTCCACGTTTCAGGACTATGAGTAGATATACTTTTTTGCTGGAGAAGGAAGGCTCTTTTTTATAAGTTGATGCGTAATCATTCTGTTCATCTACCACTATAATTTCAACAATCTTAAGGTTTAAGTTGTTGGACCAAAATTAAAAGGAAGCCTCATCAATTATTTTATTTTAAAGATATCTCTTAATTTATAATATATTACAGTAGCTATTGATAATTATTATAAGATATAAAATAATATTTAATAATTATTATATCATATTTAGAATGAATTTAAAATTTTAGATTTGTATTATATAGAAGCTGAATAACTATTATAACGTATACAAATTATTCAAAAACTGCTACAATGTATTTATGATTTAGAGTTGTAATAGTTATATAGCTTCTATAACTCTTTTAAAATGAGTTTAATAAAATTGATAAATAGTATTTTGATATAATATTATTTAGAGGTTTTAAATATTAAATTTTAAATTTTAAACTCAACGTAAATTTATTATAATAGCTATTGATAATTTCTATATATTGTAGCAGCTACTGAATAGCTTCTATGTAATATTAAATTCTAAATTCACTCTAAATGTGTTATAATAATTATTGGATAATTTTAATATATTGTAATAACATTAGGCTTCCCTATCGTATAAACTTTAACATCTAAACTTTAAACTTATCTTAAAATATTATAACAGTTATTGGATGATTTTTAAATGTATAAGACCTATTTAACAGCTTCTAAATCATAAAAATTATTTTTTAAATAAAATTATTGAAGGGATATCCATTTAATTTTAATAGAAAATGAATTTTATAAACGGACGTCTTTTAGGAAGATGTACAAAGACGCCTCTTTTGACCAAAGAGATGAGAGACCTTGACACCTATATAACAATGAAGGAACTTTAGAAATCATTAAAAAAATGTTCATAAAATTTAATAATTTATATGTGAAATGTTAACTTAGTCATGGAGTTAGTGGTTTCATAATTAACGGTTAGTAAATGTTAATTTACTCATGGAGTAAGATTTCATGATTAAAAATTAAGGGTTGTTAATTTAGTCATGAAGCACTATAAAAAAAAATCATTTTTTAGGAACAAATATTTTTCATTATAAATTTATAACACATTTTGTGATATAAAATATTTTCATTATCAATTCTGTAACATGTTAAATTCATCATAAATTTTATTATAAAAAATATTTTTATCACAAAATTTATTGTAAAATTACAACAAAAAAGTATTTCGTCGTTAATTTGTAACGAATCAAATATTCATCGCATATTTAGCGATGAAAAAAACGTTGCAAATTCGGCGACAGATGAATTATTCATCGCGAATGCGCGATGAAATATTAATTCATCGTCAAATTAACGATGAATATATCATTCGTTGCCAATTTGGCGATGAATATTAGTTTCATCGCCAATTTTGCGACAAAAATGAAGTTTCATCGCCAAATGTTGGTGATGAAACTCAGATTCATCATCAAATGTGGGTGACGAAATCAAAATTCGTTGCTAATTTGGCAACGAATTTGGCCACGAAACATTTTCATCGCCAAATTTAAGGCATAATCCTAGATTTGCCGATTCCTTTCTTTCTCTCTCGCATTTCCCATAGCCAACCTAACCCTAGATCTCCGCCGTCGTCGCTGAATCTTCTGTCAGATCTCTCCAACAAATGAAGCCTTTGTCGCGTTTAGAGGTATGCTTCCTCCCTTCTTCCCCATTTTATCGCCCGCCTCTTCCCTGCTTGTCGCTGGCGTGTCATAGGTTGTGCTTCCACTCTTGTTGCCGGCGGGCTGCGGTGATCCGTCTGCCGCTAGCCACGACCTGTTGGTCGCTGGCTAGGGGCCTCAAGGGCAACGACCACGACCCACTGCCCACTGGCTAGAGTCGTGGGTCGCAACCCATCGGTCGCTGGTCAGGGGTCACACCCTTCTGGCCAGCAGGCGCAGTACTCAGCCAGCCGCCCGTTGGCTAGGGGTCGTGGGTATTGATGGGGCTCGACGGCCACTGACTGTCGGCCTAGAGCCACAGTTTGATCCCAGCCTGTCGGCCACTGGTCGTGGCCGCTGCCTTGCCGGCTAGCTGCGACCCACTAGTCGCGGCCCACTGATCGAGGCTTAGTGGCCGTTGGCTAGCGATCGTTGACTTGGGGCATCCATCCATAGTCAATGTTCGTCGCTGGTCGTGGTCGTTGGTGGTCACTAGCCGCGGTTGCTTTTTGCTGCTTTCGGTGATCACTGGCCGCAAGCTCGGCTGATTGACTGATTGCGAACTCGATTGTTTGCATGCTCATTCCTCACCGTGAACTTTAATAGCTCCGAACTAATTTGGCTTGAGTAATTTTAAGACTTCTATTTTTAAAATACTAATTTAGTTTACTAAAAGTATTTCTTCATGCAGATTATATTTAATTGTTGATTTTGTAATGTTATTTGTGCATATTTATAATTTACGAGGACAGAAAATAATTGGAGAGATACACATTTTTGTTGATCGGCTTTAGGTATTTTTATAATTATAGTTATTTTTGGATATTGAAAAGTATTTAGCTATAATTTTAATTATTTGAATGTTAGTGTTTATTATTCTAATATAGTAAGAATTAATTATGTTTATATAATTGATAAGGAGATCTACATTAGTTTTTATTTATAGTAGATAAAAATTATTGCAATTAAGTAAATATTAATTATATTTTAATATTTTAAAATTTTGAGTTCAGGAAAAATATAGAAAGCAAGAAATTGGATGTATAAAAAGAATTTACCTGAATGTAGAAGTTTAACTGATGAATTTGTTGTTGGGTTAGAATAATTTTTGGAGTTTGTTTCATATAATGTTGAGTTTATGGATGGAGATAAGATAAGATATCTTTACAGAAAATTTCACACCAATAAATTTTTACAGTGTGATAAAATTTGAGAATATCTTTGTAGATTTGATTTCACTCCCAATTACTAAAATTGGACTTATCATGGCCAACCGTTCATATCTAATGAAGATTATGGACAAAATATACAACACTCAGTTATGGGAGATCAGAGTTATTGTGATCAATTTAATCTATATTAGAGGATGATAACTAATTCAGCAGGTCAGAATTTTATTAATGAACCTAGTGGTCCAAGTTCTAATTTTTCTCTAATGGTTGAACAAATATTTATTGCTTATGCATTACCGTTGGAGACGTAAGTGTCAGGAGTTGGTGAAAATTTGAATAATGAATCATATCTCCAATTTCAAGAATTATTGAGTATTGTAGATGAACAATTGTGGGCTGGTTATGACAATCACACTAGACTATCTCTTACAGCAAAACTATTGAATGTCAAAGCAGAACATAATGTGTCTGAAGATTTTTTTAATAATTTTGTTCAAGTTATTGGAGAGGCATTGCCATGTGATCACATAATACTCAATGATTATTATAATATGAAAAAAGTCATCAAAGACTTAGGCCTTCCATGGAAAGAATTGATGTTTGCCAAGCTAGTTGTGTAACGCCCGCCCTTATCAGAGCCTTGACGGACGCTACAGTTTGCTTTCATTCATTCATACTAATACCACATACGAAAATCCCAAAATTTTACAGCGGAAAAACATAAAATATCGATCGCAACAGGGAATTCATATATGATAAATAAAAACATCATAAGCATGCATTGTCTAGATTTTTAAGTTCTACTTCAACCATCATAGCATAGCAAGTCTTAAACCAAACAGTTAATAATCCAAACATCCAACATGCAAATATTTAAATTTCATATTCTTGTCACGGAACTACCACACACATCATATATATCAGCCTTGTCCTGCTGCCCCCCATTGCTTAATGACTTCGGTTTGACTCTGCATGTCACGACCCGGGAGATAGTCGTCCGAAAAATTTTATAGCACCTCCCCAGTATCGCTGACAATTCCCTGAATACAAATATGAGTATACATCGGCCACATGCGATCGAAAATATAGACTACACGTCCAATCATATACACACAGATACATAACAAGTGACAAACTCTAAGTATAAGGCCCACACGGCCAAATGTTATACATGTACTAAAACCAAAATGCGCAAGCGGAAAGATGACAAATGCAACTATTAAATCACGAGGAAGCCGACCACCGTATATCACGAAAAATCAATTTGAGATGTAAAATTCATGCAATGGGAAGACACGACAAACCACATCAACGTATATAATCTATCTACAACCCTATCAAATATGATAAATTTTAATACAACCAAATTGAACTACGACTAACAAATAAATTGACACTGTAAAATCCTCTAATGTGAGATGGAAGCATCCGGCAGATCCCTGGCATCATCTGTAAGCTTCTACCTGGTACTTGGGAAGACAGAAAAATTCCAGGGTCCAAAGAGGTGAGTACAAAACTCAGTGGTTAATATAGAAACAAATAGTGCATGAAGAGATAACTAAAGATAATAAGAATACATACCAAAGTTCAGCAAGATATCATAAATAACTCTATAGGTAGTAAGCACTAGAATAGTCTCATGTGATGTATCATATGAATGACATGTCAAACAAAATGCAACAATTAAGTATCAAACAGGTAAGCAATCAAATGCAGGATCAGTACAGTCCAATACATATATATAACATGCACATGATATGCGTATGCATGATGCAACTGCCCCACACGCTACAACACTCGTGCAAGCATCTGAGACTGGGTATGGCCGGCATCGGGGGATCAGTACTCCGCGCCCTACAACAAAGTAGTCC
>JBBMKF010462440.1:0-11248 GCA_037834155.1 Curcuma caesia | reverse complement strand
TGACATGTTAGTAACACACGGATTTGCCATTGTAAACAAACCTATTAAAATGATCTAATTTGATATTTTAATCGCGGGTTTGTGTTATTAAATGTGGACTCATATGTGTAGAACCTGTTAATTCGTTACTGTTAGCATTGATGGGTTGTTAATGGATTTGGGCCCAAGAGAGGTATTTTGACGGCTATTTTGCTTTCCGTATTGGATTAAGATTTTGGAGTCGTCGCCCTCGTACCTATGGAAGATCAAGTCTTGTGGTTGATTTGTGTTTTGATCTTTAAGTTCTTCTAGCGACAATGAAGATGAGAATGTTTCTGGATTTAGATGCGGATTTATAGTTTTCTGTTTTAAGCTTCAGTTGCATTCTTGGTTTTGCATATTAGTTGTAGATCTCAGACAAGATCTTGTGTTGGATTGTTTGAACCGTTTTGTTGATTCATATGCGGCAGCATGATCTTAAGAAGGGCTTGAATCCCATCATGTTTTGCTAATGCACTATATCTCTAGGAGTGAGGTACAATATAAAAAATACAAATATCAACATTTTAATCAATAGGTAGCATGAAAACTAAAGTAGTTCGAATGATAGATATTAACTGTAGAGCAAGTTAGAATATCCAATTTTATTTTTAAAATGAATCTTCTCATGTTAATCCTTATGTAAAACTTATACGTGAATACGAAAGAATATCAATCATTCAACCCCCAATAATTTATTTCATTTTAAAACTCAAATTCACTCTTTTAAGTATTATTTTAATCTTTTTTTCAAAAATAGTTATGTGATCATTTTGTGTTTTTTATTCATGCACAAGGGAATATGTAAAGAAATCAAAGGATAATTTAACCACCTCTAGTACAAAAAAGCATTCTAGTGTTTGAAAATAAATGTGCTCCACTTGAATAAGTGTCTACAAATATAACATGAAAAATGACTCAAAAATATCAAAATAAATCTCTAATAATGATAATGGCATAAAAAATCCAAAAATTAACTAAATTCGAAGTTGATGGATCCAATCTTAATCTTGCTATCTTGATATAATTCTAATTTCAAAACGAGACATCTACTACTATTAAATAATAATTTATTTTCCCATCCTAAGCTAGATATGCCAACCTAAAATAGAAATATAATAAATAATTTATATTGCAACTTTCTCTCAATCGACGAAACAAAGTTGGTGTTTTGTTGATACGAAATGCTTGAGCCAATCAAACTTAAATAACATGTCATAATTAGTCTGAATTAACCAATTGTTTACCAATATCAACCATACAATTATTCATTGAGGCTTAACTCTCAAGTGGTGGTGGTGTGTGACAAGAAGAGAGGAGAGGAGGTTAAGGGAATCAAGAGAGAGAGAGAGAGGTTTTGGATAATTAAGGTTTTGGTACATGAATTTGGATAATTGAGGTTTTTGTGGATGTGAATCCAAGCATACCAAGCTCTTGTAAATAAATTCATCACATAATTGCTTTAAGACAAGAATGTTTCTTGAGAGCTTTGTAAGCTACTTCTACTCCAAGAAAGTGCTACAACTTCCCAAATCTTTAATAACAAATTTCTCTTTGATACTTTTTGACATCTATGACACCCTACATATCATTTCTTGTTATACATATGTCATGAATACAAATTGCTAAAGTTGGGATTTTTGTATTATTGTGTCGAAGAAAAGATGAATGATCAATTTTGGAACACTTAAGATATACTTGCATAACTTTTTGAGAGAACTTCTCAAACCACATTCGGGGATGACACTATAAATTGCCTTTTTGAGTATGAATACTTTAATCTCTTCTTGAGCAATATAACATGGACAGGTTGCTCATGTAAACTTCTTTAGAAAGGTCACCATAGAGAAAAATATTTTTGATGTCCATATGAGCTCTAATTTATTTCTAGTGAAAAGAATATATAGATTGAAATTCAAGTGCGGATCCAGGATTTTAGGTTTGAGGGGGCTGAGTTTATCAATTTTCTCATCAGGAAACTATTTAATTCTGAGTATCCATCAACAAATATGGGTTTGCACCAGCTGGTAGATGGAAGATCCCATATCCCGTGTTAGAAGAACAAGCCACCTTTCCTCATCCATGACTTGATTTCGACATGCATCTCTAAAAGCTGCTTTATGATATGACAAGGACAAACTTTTGAAAGGATGAGCCTAAAATTTTATTGGATTTTTTTTTTTCAAAAGGATATACCTAGTGGGAATACGCTTACCTTTTCTCATAGAAAGAAATAAATCAATATACAGCAATGGATCTGCAATTGAAGTTGTTGATGGAGGTTGTGAATTTGAAAATATCCCTGTATGTTGACAATATACTTGCAATGGAGAATTAATGGATGGTTCTAGTGTAGGGTAATATGGCTGGTGGTGGGAATGGTATAGATACAGAAAGTGATATAGAAGAATCTAAGAAATATGGTGTAGTTTCAAGAAAAGTTATGCCACAGAGAGATAAAAGTGATGAAACATTGGGTCGTAATAATTATGGCATTTTTTGGTGCGAGTATCAAGGAAAACACAATTATTCACATCTGAATACTACCGTTTAAATATCATCACTCATCATGTCTGTAAAATTATCATGAAATGCTTATTTCCTAAGGATGTATTCCAGAATCGAGATCCAGGTTTTTAACCTCTGGACTCCTACAGAAAAATTTCTGCCTGCTAGAGTTATCAACTATCTACAGCCATCTAGCAAATCTCCTAAGGTGGGACCTTTGGAATTGCTTCTATAGAAATGTATTAATTATAGATGTGTTTTGTTTATTTAATTTACTTTGTTATATTTTTAATTGGTTAAACCCACAGTAGGATTGAAAATCTCAAATGCATGTACTGCTGAAGAGTATTATGTATCCACAAATTCAGGATACAGCGTAGTCCAAGTTTTGAGTTCTTACTCATTCTGCGATTAATTGTGTTTTGAGCTTTTATTTCAGCTTAGAATTGTTGTGTGGTCCTGATGGTGAGCTTCCAGAGAAGTTACGGAACTTGGAACCTCATCTAATTGAACATATAAGTAACGAGATAATGGATAAAGACCCCAATGTTCGATGGGATGATATAGGTAACTACAACAACTTGAAAATAGCTTTATCATGGTTTCAAATTTTTAGTTTCCTATATTTTCCTAACGGTTTATATCCACCATTCCAATATTGCAGCGGGCTTGGAGCATGCTAAGAAATGTGTAACAGAGATGGTGATATGGCCACTTTTACGCCCTGACATATTTCGTGGTTGTCGTTCTCCAGGAAGAGGTCTGCTGTTATTTGGTCCTCCTGTAAGTAGTCTTTAATATCTACGCACACTACAATTGCTGCTTGGCTAATGACTATATGTGAATAGGGGACCGGTAAAACAATGATTGGAAAAGCTATTGCTGGAGAGGCAAAGGCAACCTTTTTTTACATATCAGCGAGTTCTTTAACAAGCAAATGGGTATTGAATTCCTTCTGATCTTTGTCCTGCTAGGTCGATCTGGCATATAAGTGGAGATGCAGTAGCAATAGCATAGACGAATATGATTAGGATTTTCTTTTTTACAACATAGCAATCTGCTTCAAATTAGTCTCATAGCTAGCACAGTAGGAACTTAGTGAATTGACTATGTTATATTTTTCAACTCTTCATCAGAGCCATATTTTGGATGTTTAACAGACAAACTACAAGCAATTGGTCTAATCATTTGAACATCTTGCTTAAAAAAACTAAGCAAACAAAATCTCTTCAGGGAGTTGACTAAGGGACTTGAAGAAAGGTTTGATTGATCTCCAAGAAGCATATTATTATTATAATATTTAAGCTGTAGTTAATATTGATGACAAACAATCTGAAGTATGATGTGGTTTAAAAAAAAAAGGCAAATCTTTGGTCTTCTTAGGGTTTAAAAAATTGGAAGTTTTAGATTCTATCAGTTTTTATTTTGAAGTAGTTCAGACAGAGTAGAGAAATTTATATTTTATTTTGTAGCAAAATATTTAGGGATTGGCTATTTGTTTACCACATTTGTTTATCTGATATTATAGATTGGTGAAGGTGAAAAGTTGGTCAGAGCACTTTTTGGAGTTGCTAGCTGTCGTCAGCCTGCTGTCATCTTTGTGGATGAAATTGACTCTCTACTATCACAGGTCTCATCTGACAAAATGATTTGTATGTCAAAATAATGATCTTTAATAGTCTTTTTTGCATCACAGCGCAAGTCTGAAGGTGAGCATGAGTCAAGTAGGCGGCTAAAAACACAGTTTTTGATTGAAATGGAAGGTTTTGACAGTGGAAATGAACAGATCCTGCTTGTTGGTAAAGCTTCCATCTTTGAACTTTGTTTATCATAGTATTTGAATTTCATGTGCTATTTCCAATTTACATAAATAAGCTTCACGAACTGGAACATAAAGTAATCAGCAATATTAAGTTGGATGTTGACTTGATAAATGTTTCAGGAGCGACAAATCGGCCTCAGGAACTTGATGAGGCAGCTCGTAGGCGATTGACTAAACGCTTATATATACCCCTTCCATCAGCAGGTGGAATTTATTGTCTTGTTTTTTCTAGTTATGCTATTAAAACATTATTATAGAATTACGTTGCCATACCTTTGGTTTGAAGAAGCAAGAACTTGGATTATTCGAAATCTTTTGATGAAGGATGGGCTATTTAAGCTTTCAGAAGATGACTTGATTGTGATCTGCAAATTGACTGAAGGTAATTAGTTGATTTTTTTTCTGGAATGTAACTTCAATTGTCAGATATTAATGAATCTTGTTATTACTTCAGGTTATTCAGGATCAGACATGAAGAACCTTGTGAAAGATGCATCCATGGGGCCACTTAGAGAAGCCCTGACTCAGGGTATCGAGATCACAAAACTTAGAAAGGAGGATATGCGGCCTGTCACCCTTCAGGTTAAGGAATCTGATTTTCTATTGTGTTTGAATGATATTTAATGAGTTTGTTTCAGGGTAACTTGATTATGCTATCATACAGGATTTCGAGAAGGCACTGCAAGAGGTTAGACCTTCTGTTTCTTTAAATGAGATGGGCATCTACGAGGAGTGGAACAGACAATTTGGGAGCTTATCGATATAGACATCTGAAGAGCAAATGTTGCAGGGGCTAAGTTCTGATCCTCCAAAGTTGAGTTTCTCAACTCTTGCTCACGAGACAAAAAACAACCAAGAGAGAATTATTGGATGGTTTTATAGTTTTTATCCTTAAAAGGGCCTTATGCGTATTCCACTGATGCCTCAATACCTTCCCAATTGTTGGGAACATAAATATCCTCGAGGGCCTTCTGTGTATTCTGCTGATGCCATCGTAGTTTTTTCTGTTGTTAAGAACACGAATGCCGTGGAGCCTCTTATCCTATAGAGCTACTTGTATTATTGAGTTTCTATACTTTTCATGATATCATGTACTACTAGATTGACGACTATGATGAATTTGAGTGTGATACAATAACAAAGGAAGGCATCTTCCGTGTAGATATTTATATGGAAAATAGATGCTAAAAGTTCCAGTTTCCAAATGAAAGGGGCTGAGAGCTTCTCTCCTCTCTCTGAAAGAAGAAACATCTGGAAAAAGATGGAGGCACCAAAGTATATGATGACGCCTCAGTTGACACTGAGGATTCATTAAGCTTTCAGCGTGGAGGTGAAGGATGCAAACAAAGGTACATCACAATATCTATAGCAAACAAGAAAAATGGAATAAAATCCAGTAAGCATATTTATAGACCAACTCTGCTCTGAAAATTGTTAATTAGTTGAGAGGACGTTTAATTTAAGTAAAGAGAGTTAGTAAAATTTGTAAGTTGATTTCAGAGACAATATTGGCATCCGCTCTCGCCAGCTCCCTCATAGCTGAGAAGATTTATTGATTCTTCGCTTTTTTCGGCTGAGAAAACGTTTAACTGGGTCAACATTTGTGAGTTTTACATGTACACTCGCTTCGCTTTAGGGCTGTAAAATGGAGAATGATTTAAAGTTTTATGTGATCGTCAAATCTTTTTACAGCTAAAAGAAACATTTTATAAATAGCAAAAGTTAATTAGTAGGAATGAGATTTCTAAAATAAATATGCAAAATTATTTAATAAACAAAATAGAAAACACTAATTTTCAAATAAAAATTCAATTATATAAAAATCAATATAATTGAAAATAATTTAATTATTCTGAAAATCTTGATTAATCTATAGAAAAAAATCATAGTGGATCTTTTTTTTTTGACAAAAAAACAAAATGAGCTGACAATTCACAGAATTTGCATTGAGAAGGAAACAAGTACAACGTCAACATCAGCAATCAAAAGACAAGTCTACTGACGATCTCAAGAGCCAAATTACTAACAAATTAGAGCAAACTACATAGTATCAAACACATGTGAGTTGAGCTAACTATGACTTAACTATGATCATAAATTTCTACCTTCATGAGGCCTGACAAACATGTTATATATCTAGTATGGCAAATTTGACTATTCCAAAGTCCACAGATCCACCGCAAGAAACATCCAAAACGACCAACTGCATATTTTAATTCAGTAAACCTCACGCTGTAATCAGAAAAAAGAAAGGTGACTACCACCAAAAATGGGGGAATTATACCTCATCGAGCTTGTCATTTGAAGTGTTCAGAAGCTACGATGGCCTTTCGTCTTTGATGTTAAACTGTAACTATTATCTGCTTTGTAATCTATCAGTCGAGTTAATGCCAACTATCAAAACCAACCTGCACAAGAGTCAGATTAATGAGAAGGTGCCAAAGAGGTGGAACATGCTGAGGTTTGTTCTTGAGGTGCTGCACGGCAGCCATTGGCAATATCTGCTGGTTTCCGTGATTTCTTCCGCCGAAACACACCCCAGAAGTATGGATGGCCAGCAATTCCTGTTGTTAATATACATGGCATTAGTCAGGTAAACTTATCACAAACAGAAAAAAGAAAAAAACAAGATAAGCAAAGCTTAGTCAATTACTAGTTACTAGAAGTAAGAAATCCAGTGTCTAAAATATGGTAACATTGATTTTGTTCAAGAAAGCGGAATAGATTGCATGCTCTGTTTAAAACCAGTGCAAAGTATGAGAAAATTATTTGCCAATAAGTTAAAAAGGAGATGGATTGACCAAAGTCTAGTAATAAAACTTGAAATAATGGAAGCTCCATACTATTTTTCATTCTTCCAACAGTTATAGACAAAAACAAAAACCCAAAACAAATTTCAACAATTCCGATTCTCATGATGACCTCCCCAAATTCAGACTTAGGGATGTAAATGTGTCAAGCACAACAAGGGCTGGAAATGGCATGTTCTTGTTACTGTTGTGCCCAACTTGACATTGCTTTAAACTGACTGTGTCAGGGATCGGACAGGTAGGAATGGCTCAAAACCTCTGGCCCAACTTAAGCCCAAACATGATTGGTCCATGGTGTGCACAACACATGCCAATTTCATAAAAAAAATGTAAAAGATAAAAATTTTAAACTAACTAAAAAAATCTAAACTTTATAAATATTTCAAAAAAAAAGTATTTAGTATGATTTTAATTTTGTAATAAGACTAATTTTCAAGGTAGAAGAGATCTTGAAACTTTTCTATTTAAACTTTATAAAATAAATGAAGTATAGATCTTGTCATGCGAGTTGAGCATGACATTGTGCTAGAGGTGATGAACTGACTCGATTACCATGTTAAAACGTAAGAGATAGCCTAATCCACTCTAAACTGCCAAGGAACAACTCTAGGTATTTAATCATGTCTAATAAGTTTCATTTTAGCAATGTGAGACAAAGAGTTGGAGCTTCATCCTCCCCTTGCTTCTTTACTCCTTTTAACATGTCTTCCTTCAATAGATATAAAAATGTTTAAAACAATTATACAGTAGTGTGATTTGATGCATACTCGCAGTCTTGTCATTTTTTTTTCAGCTTTATCCATCAGGATATCTCTCGCACTGTACACCCATGTATATATATATATATAACTGATTTGTCATTCATTATCAACAGCCAACATGAAGTGTCATTTCTAACCAATAACAAGTCATTTTCAACTTACAATTATATATATATATATATATATATATATATATATATATTAATCTTTAGTTATCCACCCTTTAGCTGTATGTCATTAAAAGGTATGGTGATCTTAAAATGCGTTAATTGTTATTTTTATGATAAATCACTTATTACATAAAAATTAATATATGAAGAAAGAAACCTCGATTTTAATTATTGGTCAACGAAAAAGCCTCAATTGATTGTAATTACATTATTTCATTTTATTTAACTCTTTGCTGATATTAAAACATAAAGATAGTGCATTAATTGTGTTCTTTCATTGATTGAATTTTATCTTTTTTAATCAGATTTAATAATTTAAATGATTGCATAATAACCTAATTCAATAAATCTTATTGCCAATTAAATAATTTTCTAATCATATTGAATTAGTATGAATTTAAATTTAATATTATCATTTAAATAAATTTATTCTAAAAATACAATACTATACAATGCATGAGTCAGAAAGAGAAAAATAATAAGACAACAGAATAAATTATAAAGCATTTTAAAAGTGGAAATAAATTAAATAATTGATAAAAACTTATAGATGATCAAATTGCAAAAGCTAATAATTATCAAATACATTATTAAATTATTGAGTCATCCTATAATTCAATATCAATAGATCCCATCAACAAATTATGAAGTATATATCCAATGAGAATAAAAGTATTTATAACATAACTATTAATTTACACAATAGACAGATTACGAATTTGTATTGTTAGTAATTTAATCAATGGCATTAAAGTGGACTTTATTTTCTTGATCTAATATGCATTATCTACCACGTTATGAGGTCAGCTAACCCCATTATGGATATCATGGCTCTGCACTAGGAATGGTCACATCTTGGCCCTTGATCGATTTTAAGTCCCAATAGGAAGCTAGTGGTAGTGTATAGCATAGGGCGCTTGCTGGACGATGGTGTAGCTCACCAACCTATATCTTCGACCAGATTCCGATAATTGATCTTTGCGTTAGAATGCACCATCGACCAACTAATAGTCATTGCCGCTGCCACCAAAATTGCTCAAGCCATTCATAATTTGGAGATGTTCAACATCTTTACGTAGCACCAAGATTATATTGTCATTTGTTTAGGGTTTAGGGTTTTTTAAACTCAAATAGTGCAACCATTGACCTAATAACTCTAAGTCAACCAACATATTGACCCGGTGCAATCTGGATCATTCAAGAGATCTAAAGGCCTAAGACATATCTGGATGAGTGCACTGGAAAAGACATATAGGATATATATCACTTTGAATTCATAGTAAATCATAGTTAGGAAGTGAATCTTCTCTCTCCTCTAAGGAGAAGTATATAGAAATTTATATTTAAATGTCTTAATCTCGCTATATAAAACTAAAGTTCCACATGAGATCAAAAATGAATGTTTGCGAAGTTAGTTTGACCTTTGCAATAACTCTAGTTTCAAAATTCTATTTTTTGTGTGTCTGTAATTAAGGAGACAGGCTTTTAACATTAGAAAATTTATACTCACGATGGGAATCCAATCTCAGTTGCGTGGATGGGTATATCAGTAACTCCACTTCTCCTAGGCGATATTGCATAACAAAATCTTTTGAACCAACGTGCTCCAGCAGCCAAAAGTATTTATCGCTTCGCCTGTAAATAAAATGGAATGGATTAAATTATTAGAATTATCTAAATACATAGGAAAAATGTTTCTTAAACTGCAGAAACTTGAAAAAAAGTATTGAACTTAATTTCAAGCAACTTTACCTATCAAATTGAGCAGCAAAAAAGTACAAACCAATATCATAACAGGTAGGAATATCCGATTGAAAAGGCCAAGCATCTCTCCTTGGCAGCAAATTGAGCTTTAATTTTATTGGTATTTGTTTTGAAATATCATATACTTTATAAGACACTTGACATGGGAAATGTGCTTCAATTTCATCAAACACATGGGTGGCCCTGTCAAAGACTTCAAAGACACCCCTGCAGGAAATTGATTGGCAAGCAATAACTGAATAAGTACTCAAAAAGAAATATATATAGAACAGGGGATAATTAATTTATTATTTCTTTGTCCTAATTTACTTGTGAGAGCTCTAGCACCCAAATAATGGCTATCATAATGGAACCTCTCAGAAAATTCTCATTTACTTATGTTTCATGCAGATATAAGCCTACATAAACTTACAAACACAGAGAAACTTTGTATGGTAATATAACAGGAGATATCACATTTCCATGATTATATTGACAAAACAAAATGTATACATCATGTTAGAATATTGTAAATACGGCTAGGACTGATTTTGTATCTATTAGAATATTGTAAATATAGGTAGGATAATTTGGTATCCTAATTTATATTTTATCGATACAAATTAGTCCTTAGAATAAAATCTTGATTTACTTCCTAAAATAAAGTCCTAATTATTTCTTAGAATAGAACCTAATTTTGTATATAAATAGGACTTACCTCTTGTAATATTCGATGTAGAATTCTTTTGTGAAATAACATGGTATCAGAGCGAGGTTAAAGAAAAAAAACTTATTTTTCTTTCCCACAGCCCTAGTGTCAACGCCACCTTTCCTCATCGCGCGACTCTTCTCTTCGATGTCTTCCTCATGCGCCGAAACCCTTTGTCGTCACCGCTCAAGGAAGCACCACCCATCTCTGATCGCGATCAACCTGAGCGAAGCTGACACTTTCTTGGAGATTCACCGTCTAGTCTCCTATCCTCGCAAGCACCAGGAATAGAGGCATTGTACGTCGCGGCTCCTCAACGCCGCCTTCCACCACGCTCCTCAATGTCTTCCGTCGCGGGCCGATTCTCCACAGCGTGTTCTCCTCCGGCGTCTGTTCCTGACGCCGTCGACTGAGCTTTGTTCTCTTCTCTCTTCATGGCTACCTCTGACACTCCGAAGTCGGATATCCCAATCTGTACCAACCACATCACTGCACCGCTCTCTTCCGAGCGTTGGATGGTAAGAACTACTCTTAGAACTCTCACATTGAGCTTTGGCTTGTTGGACAGAGTTATGAGACACATCTCACCCAAACCGAAGAGGATATTCAAGTTGTCGATCGTCTTATGTGGAAAAAGGTTGACGCTCAATTGTGTTGTATTATCCGAGCCACCATCCATCTCTTAGGGATGTCTTCCGCACTCACAA
>JBBMKF010462420.1:0-11253 GCA_037834155.1 Curcuma caesia | reverse complement strand
ACTTGCATAAAAACTAAATGCAAACATTGACCAAAAGTAATTCTCATTTCAGAATGTTTATTTACATAGATAGCTAGGATTCTTATATACATCCCAACACTTCCTGTCTCCACCGGCAAAAGAGGAGCTAGCTAAAACCGAGTCCGAACCCGACATTGAATCCAAAACTGAGTCCGAATTAAGCCACGAATTCGTCAGAAGACCCGAACACCACTGTAAGCAATGAATTAAGTGAAAATTTATATTCTATTATTTACTGCTTATCTAGGAAACTGACAAAATCCACAGTTCAAGTTAAGTCTCTTCAAAAGGAGATTACACTCCTTAAGGACAAAATTAACCTCAACTCTTCAATTAAAAAGGTTCAGACTGAAACTTCCACTCAAATCCAACTTGAAAAAGAAAATTTCGATCTAAAAATTCAAGTTGAAGATCTAAAAAGATCATTGAAAAAGTTTACTTCGAACTCCCAGTATCTTAACATGATACTTGGAGCTCAAAAGGTTGTATACAATCGATCTGGACTTGGGCACAAAATCAGACATAAATTGTATTTGTTGTTGGTAAATCAAACCTAAAAATCTCGAGTCCAAGTATAGGTTCCAAAGTCTAACTTGATCAATCAAATTAGACGGAACCAATACTGAGTTCCCAAAGATCAAACTCACTATCTGACCAGACCCAACAAGGGCCATGATCCAAGGGATCCAAAATTAAAACCATCCCAGCTAAATAAGACTTCATTGATTTTTTTTTTTAATTTTTTTCTTTATTTTTGAACTTAGACTGAACTTAAGCTAGTTAAGGATATAGGCCTGATTAATACTTGTCCAACCTAGTACCAGGGTGGGACAAAATGATAGTATGTTAGAGAAACTCCATCTGAATAGTCAAGTGGGATAAGGAATACCCTATTCGGTCTGCTTAGCTGAGTGAAACTAATCGAAGTTACCTCGCTAAATCCTAGATTAGTTAGACCAAAATCTTCGCTTAGATTAACTAAGTATATAATTTCACGAATTAGCTTTGTCTTAGAAAGTGATCATTGTTCCGATAATGAAGAAGGCTCCTATGTCTCGCCCCTACCTAGAAGCTAAAACTTGAAATGTATACTTAATTATTCGATGGTTAAACTTAAATATAACTCAAGAGTAATCAAGTTAGAAAACCACATGTTGAATCAATTCAGATAAAATTGAAAAACCATCTCACACAAATCATAAAATGAACTGGTTGATAAGAGGGTAAGGGTTCGAATCCTGGCGAAGTCAGGCAATACCCTCCTGCATCGTGACCAACTGCAGTTTCTCGATTTACCTCCTCACAAATGATCGTAGGGTCAATCGTGTGGGGCCGTTAGGGTGACGGATTTCACCTTTTTGCAGAAGAACGGGTTGATAATCTAAAAATGAGTGAGATGGAACTAGGAAGTTAAAAGATGGAACTAGGAAACTAAGTAAAATCAACTTCTAATTAAATTTAAACTTAATCAATCAATACTTAATCTAATTAAATTTAAACTTAATCAATTAAAAAAACATAATCAAATTAAATAAAACTTAATCAATCCTAATTAAATTAAAAATCCAACCCAACCCGTGAATTGAAGCCCGGCCCAACGGAATCTGGACGCCTGGATACGAATACAGGCGCCCTGAACTGCTTCCCAAACATCGCCCATAGTTTCGTTTAGGTGCCCACGATTTTCAGAATCCAGGCGCCCGAAATAAATCCGGACGCCTCACATCGTTGCGAAATTCAAGCGCTCAGATAAAAATTCATGCGCCTGAAATATGTCTATATAGACGTCCAAGACCTAATTCTCAATCGCCCCCAATTCCCGTCCAACTCGCGAAAAGCCTCCCCGCGTAGCTGTCAAGCGTCCCTAGGTCTTCGATTCTTTAGTGTTTGATCCGATATGCCTGGGTAAACTTCTAAACAATCCTTAAGTTCAATTAAGTCATTTTTAATTTGTTAAATTCTTAATTTATGACATTAGGATTAAGAAAAAGATCATTGAGATTGGGACTTCTAATACTCAACAAGATTCTAGATTCCCTATTGAGGAGCATAGGATTAGATTTGCACTCATGTCACTTATACTTTTACATTCTAGATATTTATATAAGGCATTTTCCTTATATTCATGAATACCTACCATTGAGGTCATAGAGCATTATGGGTTAGAGAGACTAATTTACTGTACTAGCCCGGTTAACACAGGTGTGTGTGCCAAACTGTACAATAACCTAGTTCAGATCGATGATTTGACTTACTCCACCAGAGTTAGAGGTAGAGACTTTATTCTATCTCCCACCGTCATTAGAGAGCACTTCGTACTTAGATATTCATCATGTACTTTTTCATGCTACCCTGCTAGGGATGGACCTTTTGGTGATCCCTACTCTTATATTATCCTAGATATCATGCATTCATATTTCTTTAGAGAGGAGAGGATCCCTATAGTGACTTAGTTTCCATCTGTCAGACTCACAGTACAGGACTATGTTCTGTACAAGATCTTAGTGACTTGCATTCTACTCCATACTACTAGAGATGTCGCTATGATGCGACCATTCCATACATTTTTGTTATATACATTGCATCATAGATTAGACATAGACATTAGTTTGTATATTTTTCATACCATCATTTTTTTCATCTAGCATTATTACTAATAGGAGAGTTCATATGTCCAACTGTCATATTTTGACCTCACTCTTAGCATCCCTTGGATTTGACATTACCTCAAGTAATGTCAAACCAATGAGTGAGTTTAATATATTAGGTATTAGAAATTTTTCACTAGCTAGGGTCCACTTAGATAAGGATGGGATCTTATCCAAGAGACAGAGGAACTAGCCTCAACCTAAGCAGGCAGCCAAGGACAAGGACGACGACATTGACCTAACAAATCTTTTTTAGATTCCTTCACCTCCTATCACTCTAGAGCAGAGAGTGATTAGACTTGAGGAGTCAATCACTAATCTGCAGCAAACTATGACCAGTCAATATGCGAGCTTGGAGAAGTGGAATCATGCTAGGCATGCTGAGATGATGGGCATGCTCAGATGTTGGAGCATGAGCCATCCACCTCCACCTTCCCAGTAGACCTCAGTAGTTTTCTTTTTTATAAGTTGTAGTTTGACTCTAGTTGACATTATGTTATTTGAGTTTGACCAACCTTATGATATTTATTGACTTAGTTCCTATCTATTGCATTTTATTAACTAAGTCAGAAATGTGCTTGGTAGGGTAAGGTTCAAATTATCTTTCTGTTATAAATTTTTCAAAACTCATGATTTTTCAAATCTATTATTACTTATATTTTCAAAAATTTTCAAAAGTGTTTACTTATAATTTTTGAAAAAATTAGTTTTAGAAAAATATTTTTTTAAATTATGATTTCAAAATGTGTTTACTTAATTTTTCAAAATTAAAAATGTTTTACGAGCAAAGTATTTTTGCAAAATAATTTTTAGAAAATATTTTTAAAATCTAAGTGTTACTTGGATGGTTCTTAGACCCAAATTGATAAATTAAAAAGAACCATGTCATGTTGAGGGGGAGAGATAAAACTTTATTTTTAAAATTTTATTTAAGTATACTTTAATTTCAAGGGACGATACTGAGTTAAACGAGTCAGAAGTTTGTACTTGGAATTTTTGTGGCATTATTTTTAAAATAAAATTTTTACTTAATTTTGAAGCGAGATTGCCATAATCAAAAAAGGAAAAATTGTTGATGCAGCAAGTACTAGATGATCGAATTAGAATTTTGATAATGATAAAGGGTTCAAGTTAAGCTTGTGAAGTTTACTGATGAGTTGAACTAAGTGTACAGGTAGCACAAAAAAGTCCTAGTTACGGCTCGACAAAGGAAGTTCTAATTTGGAGGACTGGGCAAGAAAGTCCTGGTCAAGAGGACTGGGCAAAAAGACTTGGCAGATCAAAGCACCGGACGGGAAAGTCTAGGCGGATCTGGAAGACCAAACGTCTAGTAGTGAAGTCCTGAGGGGCAAGGGTCAGATGCTGAACAAAAATCCAACAGATCTGGAAGATCAGGTTGGCAAAGGTAAATTCTTCTGAGAGGAGTGGGTGAGGACGCGTTTCCTAAAAGGAAATAGTAAGCATGCCGATCTAACTTAGGATTTCACTGAAAATCTAAAAGTCAAGACCAAGCAATTGCTAAAAACTATCAATTTCCTGCTTTATGTATTCTGGACTAACTCTGTGATGTAGAAAATAAGGGACCAAAACTTTGGGTTCCGAATGCCCCTATCTAGATTCAGACGAACGAACGGTCCAAGCGCCCGGAACGGATCCAGACACTCGAACGTCAACTGATTGAGCCAACGAGGCCGATGAGGTGGCAAGCTCCCAGTGGTCGGGACACCTCAACCTTTAGGCACCCAAAAAGGCTCCAAGCACCCGAATATGGATAAGGCACAATAGAGTCAAAATTGATCTGACAACCTCCACGTCAATATCCAAGTGTCTAGAAGGGATATAGACGCTTGAAAGATACCGAATTAGCATCGAAAGCAAATCGACATGATGACGTGAAAGCGTCCGGAAGGAGTTCCAGGCGCCCAGATCGGCCTATATAAGCAGCTGTGAGGGGAAACCCTAGAAGACACATAAATGCTACAAACGACGACTGTTCTACACGCAACCGAAGCATCCGATACGTTGTCATAACGCCGAAAAGCTGCATCAACTCGTACACTGATCTTCTACTCTTTAGTATGTAATCATCTCGCTTTTGTTTGTACTTAATTTTTTAGGATGGTAAAAGTTTATCGGTCCTAACATTTTATAAAAGTGAAAATTCTTTCTCGTAAAAGGAGAGTTTCATAGTGGATTGCTCGTTGAAAACGATCGAGGACCGTGGGCCTTGAAGTAGCAGCTTATGACTGTGAACCAAGTAAACAAAAGTGTCAATATTTACTTTCCGCTACATTTCATAACTCTGATTTTTCATAATTTTCCGAACAAGTAAAAAAATGACAAACGTGCTATTCACCGCCCCCCCCCTCTAATACTCACCTCGATCTTATACAAAATAAGATACAAGGATTACAACCACCTACTCCAACAAACAGAATTTCAACAATTAATGTATGTAATGTTCTTTCCCAAAAATTGTTGAAAGAGAAATTTAGCTTCAAAAGAGGATTCCTTCATAGATAATGCAACAACTTTTCATTATATTTTGTACAGTTTCCCCATATATAAGAAAATATTAGCGTAAGATAAATGATAAAAAAATAATTAGTGATGAAGTTAGGGATCAGATGAATTTTATCTGCTTTCCTAGGAATTTGTCATGTTCTCATCAGGTTCCATTGTTATTTGTTTGCATGTCCTCCATATAGGGCAAATCAATTGATAAAGTAGGAATACAACCTAAATAATTAAGCATCATCTTCCAAGGATGCCATTGTATGCAAATTGTGGACGAGTGACATGGAAATTACCATTAATGAACAGCTTCCATCAAGTGACATGATCATGGACAGGATGCTATTGTATGCATATTAACATTCCACAATCTTAGTTTAATAGGCATGATAGCTATTCAGCAAGCATATATATTAGTTTTAAAAGTCCCTAAGAACATACCTGCTGTAGTGTCTCCAGCATGATCCGGATGACTCTGAAGAAATAGGAATCTGCCTCAATGCATTATCCAAAAAAAATAATGGAATAAGATTGTTCCTCATCTGTAAGCAAATGTTCTTACCTTAAAATAAAGAGAGAGATGAAACCTTCTAGTATCCCCCAACTGGGACATCTCATTTGCAATTGCAGTGGCAGTTCTTACTGCATCAGAGGAATTAATAATACCTAAAAAACTAAATAAAAATTTTTTGATCAGTGTAATTGCTGAAGATAATAATGCTCACTAATAGAACCTTTTCGAAAAGTACCTTGTCAAAATGAATTTGGTGAACCAAGATGCGCTTTTGACGTTATTACTCAATTCCAACTTAAATTTACTGAAGGATGGGTTTGACTGAAATTGCTTCACTTGTGTTAAATGTACTGCTAGCCGATCCAAAGGACCACATGCTAAGTTTTCAATTTTGCCCCCTTTACAAATGCAAACCTCGTAGCTGTCCATAAATAGAGAAAAAAACACAGAAAAAGATGTTGAAACAAGAACAGGCATAGCCAAAGAAGAAACCCTCAAACGTAAAGGTCAGTTCTTGGTATAACTTTAAACCCATATTTGCTCTTATACCTGCCTATCTGGCTTCTTTTATTTAATTTACTCACTGTTTCTCCCTTAATCTAAGTGGATTGATTAATTTTGGTATTAAATAGTTTCCCTAAAATCCATTCTAAAAATGCTAAATTATAGCCCCAAAAAGAGTGAAGGAGATGGAAAAGACAGAAAGTGATTAAGATAAATGCAGTAGATATTTCATATGATCGATCTATACCTGTTCTCGGCTGATGATATGTTAAAAAGTGCATAATCTAGAACTGAATCTGCACCTATCTCCACCACCATTCTTTTGTTACTGAAAGAACAATCAGGCGTTGGTACGTTGAAGTTCTGAAGGAAACAACAACTTAGTTCATAAGACTCGCAGGAATCAATTGGAAGTTCACAGCAGAAAGACTTAGATATTGCTGTAGTTCATTCTGTGTTTTCAACTTGATGTAACAAAAAACTAATTCCAAGCAACAAGAAACTTGTTGCATTACAGTTTTTCATCTTAATTCTTCACAAAAATTTAATAAAAGTAAACAACAAAAGAACTTGACAAATAACTACTAAAACATCTCATGTCAATTGACTCATACTGAAAATTAATTCACTTTACATGCAAATCTTGCAGGAAAAAACATATAGCTATTATATCAGCAACTGCATGATTAAACATACAAAAGGAATCAAATTGACTAACTCGCCCTACAGTTAGAAAAACAATACAGTTAATGAAACAAACATAAATGCAGCATTTCTTTGCCCAAGAAAAGGAACCAAACGTGCATCCTTCAACCAGATCAGCTAAAACTTCAGCTAAAGATCAACGATCTAAAGCATGGAAAACCGCAATCCAAGACCCGAAGATAGAAACACAGAAAACGAGATTCACTACAGTAACTCTCAAATATAGTCACGACATGGTCTAGCGACCACCAATAGTCGAGAATAAGCGAGAAAGAAGTACAACATTTCTCTCACCACAAAATTAATCGACTCGAAAATCTCAAACAAACAGCTCGCCAGTACTCCAAGTTATCCACGCCGAAGCATCCAGAGACAAAATGTATATCATATCTGACTCTCAGACCAAACCCTTGTTCCACGCACCGAATAATACAAAATCAAAACCCGAGATCTAAAACATACCCAAGGACGGAATCTTTACCTGACAATGGATCGGATCAGATCGCCAAACACGACGAACAAACTCGAGCACAACTCTGTCGAATACAGAGATCACAACCGAGAGTAGAAGAGGAGCGTCGGCTCCAGATCCACCAGCTGGAAACCCTACCAACACAACCGCGCACAGTGAATCCAGAGAGAGAGAGAGAGAGAGCGGTGAGGAGAACTAACAAAAAGTAAGATGCTCAGATTTCTTTAAGATGTGACGTTTTGAAATAGCCACTGTACTTTGCAATTGTTACAATAATGCCACTGGCATTAAGACGCTGTTCCTGCCACAAATGACGGGAATCCCTTGCGCTCACCGACACGTAGTCGTCACGCAAAACCAACTGTTACGGCCACATTATTTGGCTTGAGACTTTCAGAACGATAATTATTGTGTGTATTATGGGTATTGGGGCCGTCGTATTTGTTGGCGGTGGACATGAATTGAATTTATCCTAAACCAGAACATCTGGGAAGCATACTATAGCCTTTGTCATGTCGTAATGGTGCCATTAGCTTGAGCTTAGTATCTTTCACTTCTCCATTTGTGAATTGTGATGCTAATATTATAGTTGTGCATCGAGAGAGAGAAGGATTAGTTGGTAGAACGCTGAGAACATGATTTGAAGGATACTGTCCAAAAGCTAGAGTTGGGTAGCACAAGCGCGCAAAGGAAAGATGGGGATTCCCCCATTTTAAGCAAGCAAATGTTTCATCCACTGTGTGGACTTGTTAGTAGGATCAGCTTAAATTATTATAAAAGCGGGTGCCTTCTACTTTAAAATTTTGGATTGCTAGGTTAACCCTTTGATTAGAAAAATAATATGCAGCATGAAAAAATACAACATGAAATCAATATGACACACTCAATTGCATAGCTGTAGATCCCATTGCATAGGTGTAGGACCTACTACATACAGTGTGTCATGTTGATTTCATGTTACATTTTTTCATGCTGCATATCATTGCTCCATAACAAATGTGTCCAACTTCAATCCTAAAATGTTATCTTCATTTTTCTTGACATAATAAATTATATACTCGTTACCATATTAAAGATTACCTTATTTATTCTTTTGCTATTAAAATCCCTTGTCCCACTAAAAAAAATCTCTCCGATTAATTAAAATTACTTGAATACATGGGCTAATTTATAGTGCTACCTCATAGGGTAAACTTGGAGTTGATAATCATTGGTAACAAAAATCATCCATTAGTACCAAAATATGTTCTTAACATTTAGAAAAACCTAAAATACTTAACTGTAGAAAAATAAATTTAAAATACATTTTGATTTGGTGTTTAAATTTCATGTTCACATAGTTAAAAATTTTAAACATAATTATATTTTTCAATGACAAATATTTTAGTGAAAATATGGCATTTAACAAACTTGTGTTTAAAATTGTAACTTTTTTTTGAGTTTTCTAGAATTTATGATATATTTTTGAACACTAGCATTTATAACTATTTTACTAGATAGTAGTCAACTATTTTCGTATATCAATTTTGTAGCACTTGAATTAGAATTTGATCTCTATTTTAGTTTTGAAACCTATATTTTAATATGATTAAAGGGGGAGAAGTGGGTTAAGTTTGGAGGTCCATTTTTTCTAAAAAAAAAATGAGAGTGAATGAATGTAAGTTATTTTTCTCAAGGGAGAACTTATTTGAAGGGGAGCCTAGGACTAGCTCCGGATTAGGTTTCATTTTGATTTTATTGCATTTACTATATTTTTAGCAATATATTTATGTGTTCTAGTTTTCCTTAACTTAAACAAACATAAAAAAGATGAGATTATTAAAACTTCTAGTGTGATCACAGATTTTGATGTTTGGACAAAGAGTTTAAATTTGACATTTTTGTAGGACCGATTTATGCACTAGAGAGGGATGAATAACGCTCGTTCGTTTATTCTGTCAAATACACTTACAACGGAATTAAATAAACCACATAGGATTCTTGAATTTTACTTGGTTTCTAACCCCCAAGGATTAGTACACCAAGACCTATGTACGAAATGCACCCGTTCACTAATGGTCTCTTTTCTGAAACTTTTTCGAAAGCGAAAAAACTCGTCTTAATAGTCCAAAGAATAACAAAAAGAAAAATATAAGAGTAAGACTTAAATAAATAGCAAACACTCGTATAGGCCGATCTAGATGTCCTGAGCATAGTGCACTTGTTAGTAGAAGTCCTAGAGTCAATTATGTGATGATTGATTAAGAACTTTTGTATCATATTATATTATTAATAAAGACAGGATTTTTGATTATTATACTTACTTTATGTTTGTGTCAAATAACTAAGTATAATAATATCCTTGGATAGCTAGTTTTAATCTACATCATATCAATTATTTGAATTGATAGTGAGATAATGTAGAGAACACTACTCTTAATCATTCCTAATCAAGCATTAATATTCAGGGACATTATTAATGCATTGAGACTAGCATGTAGGTCAATTGGATCATTTAATCTCACAAGTCATGGATATGAGATATCAAGTTGACATATAGGTATATATTAGAGAATGTATATTGAATTGATCTGCCATGAGAAAGTTTCATGGATCGTTATACAAGTGTCATAAACTTTCTCATGTGACTATTAGTATGAATAGTCCTTAGACATGAAGTCACTATGGTTCCCTATGTCACGACCCGGTAGATAGCCGTTCGAAAAATTTCGGCAGTACCTCCCCAGTATCCCTGACAATTCCCTGAATACAAACATATAATAAGACCCACACGGCCTATCCATACTATAAAATATGGATTTATACAAGTAACAAAAGTAAAAATGACCCACATGGCCACTTACACATCCTACACAAGAATAGCAAATATAAATTCTAATTCTACACAACTACTAGTAAATAAACTGGATAATAAAGAAAATCCAAAATTATGCATGCGGAAACGTAACAAGTACAACTATGAAATCACAAATAAGAAACATGCTAAGTTTCCAAAATACCGATATGAAATCAGAATACCCGATAGTGTAGAAAGTAAACAAACTACACACATAAGATCATACGTACTACAATACATCCATACACAAATATCAAAATCCTCGTCGTGAGATGGCATAGCTGGCAGATCCCTAGCATCCTCTGTAAGCTCCTATATGATATTTGGGAAGACAGAAAAATTTCAGGGTCCAAATATGTGAGTACAAATACTCAGTGAGTAATATAGAAAGAAAGTGCATGAACAAAGTGAATAATAAGAGTACAGATACATACCAAAGGTCAACAAGGTATCAATATAATCTCTACAGATAATAAACAGCTAAGATAGGTCTTATGTAATGTCATATAAATGACATATCACACAAAGTGCAAACAAACAGGAGTCAAACAAAGATACAATCAAGACACGGTATACGAATGGCCCATACATATATATCATGCACATGATGCGCATATGCATGATGAAGCTGCCACACTCACTACAGCACTCAAGCAACCATCTGAGTCTGAGGGTGTCCGACATCGGGGGATCAGTACTCCGTGCCCTATAATAAAGTAGTCTGGTGATCCAAATCGGGGGATCAATACTCTGCGCCCTACAATCAAGTAGTTCAGTGATCCAAATCCAGAAGTAGCCATGAAAAGTGAAAAGCTACATATCCTATGGCCGATATTTATCCTCTAATACTCATCCCTGAAGTACCAACCATGTACTCTCCGAGTACCACCCTTATGTTGGGATGTATACAAAAATCCTAGCTATCTATGTAAATAAACATTCTGAAATGAGAATCACATTTGGTCAATGTTTGCATTTAATTTTATGCAAGTGTCCACTTAATTTATATTGTAGATAAACATGGTGTGCGGAGTCACAC
>JBBMKF010462410.1:0-11254 GCA_037834155.1 Curcuma caesia | reverse complement strand
ACAGTGTGTTAGACGTCTTAAGTAAGTTGGCACGACTAGGGCATCGCTCTTTAATTAAGCTTCCAAATTATTAAATTTTGATGCACTTAAAAATAAAAAGTAAAGATATGTTTTTTGTTAAATCCCTTTTAAATTAAAGCCATAGCTGAGGTGTTAGATGCATGCTATCTCCTTTTGGAACTTTTTACTAACAAAACAATTCCTTTATCTATTTGGACGGCATTTTTAATCAATTAACAAAGGAGACCATGTAATTAAAGTTACACCAGTTGACTTAGTGCATATGAATTATAATATTCAGCAAATTCGATTGATTCGTATTAAACATACGCGATTGATTATTTATATTTCAAAATTATAGATGTTATTAATTAGTTCTAAATCCATGACTATACTCTTCATTTTGTTCACATATCAAAGTGATTGCGACGTAGGTCAATTTGTTTGGAAGAGATACATATATCATCACATCTAGCATGAATTGACTTATCCACGTGGCACTAAAATAATTAGGTAACGTGTTAAGTTAAAATAACTAAATCACATCATCATCTTCGTTAATATTTCTCCAGTTGTCACTCACAAAAAGAACCATTAATTCCACTATTAATTAAGTTCATCTGTAATTTACAAAGGCAAGAGATTGCTTATCATGATGTCCATGACGACCTACTCCTTTTCGTGTGTCATGAGAAGCCATTTTAATCCGACAGCATCGCCTTCTAAATCATTATGCTTTGGAATATATATAACCATCACTCAATAACGTGCTAAATTTTCCAGTAATTAATGTTACTGATTAAAGTATATATGCTTTCATCTCCAAAAGTGTGTCGCATCATTTGCTTAATTAAATCCTATCTCATCGTTGAATTTTAGGGTTCGTATCAGAGCCTTTTTGCCAAAGATGAAAGGGACATTGAGGATAAACACAGTGAAGCCAATAAAGGGTACAGGATCTACTAATTAATCATCATTTGGTCTCCACTTAATTGGGCTTTTAATTTAAGAGATAGTGAGGCATATTCCCCATCCATATCACTCCATCAATTGATATATATAATAAATATTAATGGCCATCTTTTTTTGCTCGACACTTGCAAGAAGACACTCGATCGGAAAGTGTGGCATCATGTGTACTTTCATCACAAGCTAGGGAAGGTGAATAAGTACTGCATTTGATGTCAAATTAACCTATAAATCGAGGACTAAATGTGTTTTAGAGATCATGGGAGGAATTAGTGCTACTTAAAGAGTAATAATGGGAGTTGTTGTGAGATTCGTGGGGTTGCATTGCATATTGCAAATTGTTATAGATTAGTGCCGAAAGTAATTAAAGTGTGTATATATATATGATAATTCAACTAGTTGCAAACAGAAATTAATCTTTTTTTAGAAATTTAAACTCTTAGCGTTTTGGTTTAATTTCGTTTGTCATTAAATTAAACGATTATATATATTTTTTAAAACTTTATTATATGTTTAATGAATGAATAAATAAATAAATCAAAAGAGGAGGGAGAAGCTAGAGGAGGGCCCAACTCAAATATGCCTGCCTGGTTGTCTATCTAATCCAGAATCTTGCTTTTCTATTCATTACTAATCGTGAATGAAATAAATTAACTTGTAGGTCAAAGCGGCCCCTTGTTGTCTACCTACTATATAAGCTTAGGGACATCGCTATAAGTATCCCAATTGGATAAGATATTTCATATATATATATATATATAATAATTACTCCCATTAATCAAACAAAAGCCACAACATCCTCTGTTTCTCCATTTCTTGGCCAACACCGGGCAAGCACTCTGTGCGACAAGAAATTTAATTTTGTGGCCTGGGACAGCGTTTGCTCCGAGAGATACACTGAATTAAGGATTTGCAATTGGAAATTTGCAGTGGCGCCTCAACGTTTTAATTAATTATTACAAAAGGTGATCATGTTCATCCAGACCGATAATGTTCATCTAATACCAATCCTAAAAAAATAAATAAATAAATCCTAGTTAGCTTCATTTACTATCACTGGGGTAACCGATCCGGTCCCACAGAAATTTTCCATTGGCCACCAGAGTAAATCGGGAAGTGCAAATTTAAATGTCCTACCGTGACATCATTGCCCCGGGGACATCTAATACTCACCCTATTCTGCAAAGGTGGAATCCGCCACCTTAGCGGCCTCACACGGTCGGTCCCACGACCATCTGTGAGGAGTTAAATCGAGAAACTACAGTTGATCACAACACAGGAGGGTATTGCCTGGCTTCGCCAGGATTCGAACCCTTGTCCTTCGAACCCTTGTCCTCTTTTGCAAGTCTGCTACATCGTAACCAACTCAGCTATGCCCCGGGGGCATCTAATACCCACCCTAAGACTTTATGAAGGAAGATTATTGACGTCAGATATGATTTCGTTGATCCAACTGTGAATATTAGAAATCAATCTTCTAAAATTTATTAATTCAAAAAAATATAGACAAAGAAATAAATATCACTGTTAAAACTATTATTAAAATATATTTTTTTTAAATATCAACTAATAAAATATTTATGTAGATCCAAAATTTAATTTGTAAAGAAAGAAAAGAAATTATAATAGAAAAAAAAATATCTTACACGAAATCTTAAAAATCTTAAATAGATTTAAATCTTTAAATATAAAAAAATAAAAAAAATTAAAATTATTCTATATTTTAAAAATTATTAAAAATAATTAAAAAATCTTCGAATATTTTTACATCAATAAATTAAGAATTTAAAATTTACTTTATTTTTATAAATTTATACCAATTTGATTATGTCCGTTTTTTAAAGCACTCTACTCTTTAATTAAGTGGCGGCGGCAGGTGGTTTTGGGTCCTCATTCATCATGGAGTGTTGGAGTGCTGTAGTGATTAAGGGGTAGTTTTCTTTTCTTTTCGTTTTTCTGTGAAACGAGCACTAACTGCTCTTTGGTGGATGTGTTTCTTGGAAAGCAGCGACCTTATGCTTAGAAAAATTTGCAAAGCTAAGTGTTTTAGGTTGTCCATAATTTGTGTTCATAACTACTAACACGACTTACCCCAGCTCATCATCATCATCTGTATAAATATAATTATTAGCCAGCAAACATTAAACCCAGTCAATGATCTATTTTAATTTGGCCAATCAAATAGGACATGCCATGTGGCTTCCAGTAATGCATTCCCAAGAGGAAAGTCTAAAAAAATCATCTTGACTTTGTTTTTTTAAAGATAGTCGATGTTGTTGTTATTTCTTTGGCCAAAGACGTCAAGTCTTACCAGAATATATAATTATATTATTATGTGCTTAGCAATGGAGCCAAGTGAGTTTATTCCACATCACATTCGCATTATAGTTTTGGTAATCATTTTATCGAGATTCCACATGTTTCATTTAAACAAGGTTTGATAGCATATCGTCACAAATCAATTTTCGATTTTTAATATACTTATTTACATGTTTACTTAGGTGGAATTACGCATGGACTTTTTTTTAATTCTTATTTATTTAGACAGAGACACCGACCCTACCTAGCATGTAGGATAAAATTTGATTATTATTATTGTTATTGTATTTATTTAGATAGAAATAAAAATTTAAATTTAAATTATTTTCACTTTAGTTACTTGGGTGAAAATTAAGATGATTTTTTTTAATTTTCAAAGGAACACTCCATATTTATTTGTAATAAAAAAATATCCTTTAATATTGTGTATAATTATTCAAATATTCTGTAATATTATTTTATATTATTATCTTCTGTCTATACTTTAATTTATGAATCGATCTAAATTCAAAGTTGAATTTACATTGCAACAATTATGAAATCGTAACTACTACAATTTGAATATTTTTAAATATATTTATAATATAACAACTACGATTTTATAGTTGTTATAATATAAATTTATGTTCATGTTAAAGCAGATACGATTTTGTAATGATTACAATATGAATTTTTATTCATGTTGTAATAATTACGAAATCGTATTTGTTATAATGTATCTAATCGATTAAAAATTTAAATAAAAGATAATAATATTAAATAATATTAAAAATATTTAAATAAATATATAAGGTAGAAAGTGGGAGGAGAAAATAAATATAAGACGCCACTATTTGAAAATTTCCCCTTATTTACTTCCTCAAGTTCGCGCTTCTTTTTTTTTTGGCTTATTTTCCACTTAAGTAAACACAGGATTTGTTTCGTTCAGTGGAGAAAAAAGTTGGCTCATCTTCGTGATTTTGTCTTCTTTTCTTGGTTACGTTTCTCTCCTACCGCTTCTCTTTACTTCTTCCATAGTCCATACCCGAGAGAATGATTACAACGTAGAGTATTATTTTTTTAAATCTCACCTCAAAGGAAAGGAGAGGAATCCACCTCTGTACTCGCCGCCCATACCCACCATGTCCTCCTCCCCGTCGCCGACCTCCTCCCCCAGCGCGCCTCCACCGGTGGCTCCGGCGGCCCCACCCCCATCCACCCTTACAGCGCCTCCCCCTGCCACTAATGCAGCCCCGCCTCCAGCTGCCCCAGCCACACCTCCTCCAACCACCCCCGCGGCCCCGCCCCGCTCCACCCCATCCGCCCCTCCCCCAACGACCCCCGCTTCCTCACCTCCGGCATCCCCGCCTCCACCCGCCAACCCGTCCCAGCCCCCTCCCTCGACCTCGCCCTCCCCCTCCATACCATCCGCCTCGTCGCCTCCCCCGCCGACGGCGTCATCCTCTTCGCCCCCGCCCCCGTCTCCACCCTCTTCACATTCTCCACCGCCGCCTCAAGAGCCATCTACCAGGTTGCCGCCGTCTCCCTCTTCGCTTTCTGCATCTCCGTCAAGCTCTAGTTCAATCTCGACACCTGTTGTCGTCGTGGTAGCGGTTGGCGGGGTTGCGATCCTCTTGCTGCTTAGCTTCCTATGCGTTTTTTGTTGGAGAAAGAAGCGCAGCGCGCTGCCGCCGCCGTCGCCTCATTACTATGGAGCTTCACCGCCGCCTCCAATGACAGGGAAAGGTTAGATCCATTTTCTCTTGTTGATTTTCTCGGGAAAATTGATTTTTTTTCCCCTCCGCATAGATTCATTACTTATATCTGATGTATGTTTCCCCCCTTACCTTTTCCGTTATTTCGATGTGCACTTTGTTACTTTCCAACTGCACAAATGGTTCATCCGTGTAATTCTCATGGAAATACACCGCATGAAATAACCAACAAATTGAAGGTTCTTTATCTTACGAGTAGTATGCTTCGTCGGTCAGGGAGATTGGTGAGTTGCTTTGAATGATGCTGTCAAAAAGATCGATGTTCTGTGAAGACAAACCTTGCATTCTACTTCCTTCACGTCAGTAGAATTGTTATAGACTAGTTGCAGCAGAGTTCAATTGGATATGGCATCCGCAATTCACTGTTTTGTCTAGTTGCGTAACTAATATTTACATTCAAACACGTTCATCAATCAGCAACAACTATTTTTGCCACTTCTTTGAAAGAAGATTGTTGTGATCGTATTCTTTGCTGTTCCATTTTATGCTTTGGTTTGGACATTATGTTTTTAGTCTTTCAATGAATTGCTAGACACTCCAATTGTCAAATTATATCTTATCAAAACAACCGTGAGAGATGTTTTCAGATGACAGCTATGGTGAATATTGGCAACAGAATGCTCCTCCAGCAGCTAATGTTGTGAAAATTCCTCCTGGACCATTACCTCCTCCTCCTCCATTCGCTTTGCGTCCACCACACTCTCCAAATCATCTGCCTCCAGTCACTATGATAAGTAGCAGTGGAGGTTCTGGGTCCAATTATTCTGCTCCTGAGACTCCACTACCGCCACCATCTCCTGGTGTTGCCCTTGGATTCTCAAAAAGCACTTTTACTTATGAAGAACTGGCTATAGCAACAAATGGTTTCTCTGATGCTAATCTCCTCGGGCAAGGTGGTTTTGGTTACGTACATAGAGGAGTACTTTCAAATGGCAAGGAAGTTGCAGTGAAGCAATTGAAAACAGGAAGTGGACAGGGTGAACGTGAATTCCAGGCAGAGGTTGAGATCATCAGCCGTGTGCATCACAAGCATCTCGTTTCATTGGTTGGATACTGCATTGCAGGAGGAGAGAGGCTGCTTGTTTATGAATATGTTCCTAATAATACATTGGAGTTCCACTTGCATGGTAAGGCATTATGCCATTCTTGATTATTACTGGCTCAAGATTTTGTACCTTGTATCAATTTTAACTTTCTTACTTTCTTTGCTTCTAATTCTTAACCTTCACTTCTTTAATCAAACATGCATTGAAGTTGGGTTCCAGCCATATATTCAAGCTATATAATGAGCTGATATTAAAAAACTTAGACAACAATTTAACTGAAATGTTTCCTTCTGAATTGTTTGAATAAGCCGATCTTCATCCAGGTCTTGATATCATTGGAGATTTTGTTTTGTTATTTTGCAGAAGAGGCATTATTTTAAGATAATTGAATGGATACTTTCTGAGAGTAGTTCTGTTGCAGGGAGAGGCCGACCAACCATGGAATGGTCTACACGATTGAAAATTGCTTTGGGTTCTGCTAAGGGATTGGCATATCTTCACGAAGACTGTGAGTTATTTTGCTATTTCGTATGTTACAATTGTTTTGAATGTTCATCCTCAATGTAGAATTGATTTACTCTTTTGTATCAATCCTTACAAGGATTAGTCTGGTGTGCAGGTCACCCTAAGATTATTCACCGTGATATTAAGGCATCCAACATTCTCCTTGATTATAAGTTTGTGGCAAAGGTAAACAAATCTACCGCATCAGACAATACCGTAAAGTTTAGACAAAAATATAATATATGGTTTATTAAACTTCAAAAAAGAATATTTCTTCTGCTTTGACATGTAAGCTTCCTGATGTGCTAAACATGCCAACATGGATCTTTAGAATTGTTATTAAAATATTATGTGAAAATTCACATATGAACTGAAGAATGATTTATTTTTTAGTTGAATAATCTATAGATTATTTTGCAATAGGAGCAATTGTAGTACGTGAAACAGGATATCTTATGCTACTTTGTACTTGAAATTTGTTCGACTTAGAAGTCGGATCACTTGGATGAATGATGAATAATGAATGGAAGAGTTGGCTTGGCCTGAACTGGTTGGCCTTTTGGAGGCTGAAAATTGGGTATATCAGAAAAAAGGAACTGAAAAATGCTATTTTAAAACTGAAAAATGAAAGGTTTGTACTGAAATGTGCATTAAGCTTTTAAAAGGCAGTCCAATGCATGAAACTCTCGCCAGTACGGGTCTCGGAGAAGGGTTGGACCACATTGAGTCTATTATATGCAGTCTTATTTTGCATTTTGCAAGAGACTATTTCTACGACTCGAACTCATGATCTCAAGATCACGTTGAAGTAGTTTTAATGTTACGTCAAGGCTCCCCTTCACTTTACCGTGCACTAAGCTTTAGTTAATGAAAAAAAGATAAATCTTGCTTTGCTTCACATCCTTCGGAAGTTCAATCAGACATTGGGTTAACTTCAGTGCTTTTCGCTGAAACCTCCCTATCAGCCAGCAGTTTTGCTGTAGCATGTTTTCTAATAACGTATTTTAGTTAGTCAACCATTATGTTTGCTAAATTTGTACACATTTTATGTTTTTCAGGTTGCCGATTTTGGGCTTGCAAAGTTTGCTTCTGATAATAACACCCATGTTTCCACGAGAGTCATGGGAACGTTTGGGTAAACTTCATACTTGTCATTACACTTCAACATGTACTTTTGACATTAGATCTAATGAGGCAATTACTATTAATTGTAACACTTGTCTAGGTTAGTGACCTGTGTTTTCCATTGCATCATTTCTTTTCATCCATTTAGCGAGCAGGAATCTTTTGGGACCTAAATGCTTTGTCAAGTTCCCATGGCATAAATTTCTTTCACATCAATTTAACCTGTGGACGCTGCTTTGTTGTAGTTATCTGGCACCTGAATATGCATCTTCAGGCAAACTGACAGATAAATCAGATGTGTTCTCGTTTGGTGTAATGCTTCTAGAGCTAATCACAGGACGCCGTCCTGTTGATCAATCCCAAACTTACATGGATGATAGCTTGGTTGATTGGGTTAGTATTTATATTTGCATTAATGTTTTATCTTGTTCTGGTCATCTCTTTGCATCTTACCTATGCTGTTGTTTCTTGTAACTTCAGGCAAGGCCATTGCTTACTCAAGCTCTTGAAGATGGCAACTACGATGATGCTCTTGTTGATCCTAAGTTGGGAATGAACTATAACCCTGATGAGATGGCCCGCATGATTGCCTGTGCTGCTGCATGTGTTCGTCACTCAGCACGTCGACGGCCAAGAATGAGTCAGGTTCTGCCTCTATCTTTAACTGTTTTTTTCTTAAGTACCATCTTCAATTTGTGGCTTGCATCCGGTGTTTGCATTCTGCATAGTCATGATTCGTCTTACCTCTGTCAGTCACTGCAATGTTGTCCAGCCTTCACTAACACCACTGAATGTAATCTATAGGTTGTCCGTGCTTTAGAAGGTGATGTATCTCTTGATGACTTAAACGACGGCGTTAGGCTCGGTCACAGCAGGTTTCACAGTTCATACGGCAGCTCTGATTACGATTCCAATCAGCACAAGGATATGAAGTTCAGAAAAATGGCAATGACCACTGAAGAATTCGCTAGCAGCGAGTACAGTGCACCAACCAGTGAATACGGTCACATTCGGTCGGCTTCAAGCAGTGAAGGTCAACAAACACAAGAAATTGAGATGGAAAATAAGAGAGGCAGCTACTATGGTTTCGGCAGCAATTTGTGAGAACCTCCTGCATCAATTCTAGTGCAAATCCCAGCCTTGTTCTACGGCTGAGCAAACCAAATTCATCTTCTGGACAGATTTTAACAGGTTTTCTTAAATGTTCATTTCGCTGGCTCAATAAATGACTAATAGCTTGATTCTTTTGTGATGTATATGTATTTCTGATCAAATGCTGAAATGTAATGTAATTTTTCAACAGTTAATTGATTGCTGATATAAAGAATGCGAGATTTGTATTTTATCAAATGAGTTGTAGGATTAAGAAATGTCTATTGCAATAATACATTAATTAATACTAAAATAAAACAGAGGGATGGCTCCAGTTTTTTGTTCTTATCATGTGTCATAGACTTAAATGTCGATGCGACTAATGAGCAAAAGTAAAGCAGCCCCAACGAGCCCAAACAAAAGGAGCTTATTCTGAAGTTTAAAAATATTATTACAATCACTAAACAACCAGGGGACTGCTGACAACAAGGGCATCAAGCATACTCTAAGAAATCAAATATTGTTCTTTAGGATAGCCAAATTAATTACCAGAACATTGGTTGGCATCAGTGAAAAACCTTCTTTTCCTCTCTTTCAGTTTTGGTCAAATCCACTTGGTCTCATTTTGACGACAGAATTTGTGCTGCCATATCGGCTACACTGCTCACAAATAGGTGCAGGCATTTCGGGAAAACCTTATAGGTTTGCTTTTGCTCGAATCAACGACAAGTGGACACGAAATGTGCTTATGGTGCTTCACCCTCACCAGTTTCCCAATCACATAACCCCGTGAGATGACTTCAAAGTCCAGAGTTAAGGGGACAGCACCACCGGTGCTGGTTAAAGCCATGCCTGCTCCTGCACCATACAATGGTACCTTTTCTCCATGCAAGACGACTGAAACTGTCCTGTGACTCTTTCTAGGCTGGTAATATTTCCGCAGCTGCAATCAGAAAGAAAAAACGTGAGAATTAGCTAGCTCCTCCAAGACCTATAGTTGTTCAAACTATAATTACCAACATTTGAAGCATATCTTCGCTGCGGCCGGACATAAAAATAGGGAAGGGAAGATTTAGTTTGGGTCTCATATATATATAATTTGACCATTGTACTTCAGCAACGAGAAGGCTTACAAAGATTATAATAAGCGACCAAAATGGTTGCGTTCATCATGGCTTAAAGATTCTGTGCTGTCCCAGTTCAAGTTCTTCATAATGCAGTTTGAAGAATAGATAGTACTGCATTGCATATGATCAGGTACAACATTCAATGAGAAACTTACCTCGCCGGTAGCAATTGTGATTTCTGAAAATTTGAGACGGATTGGGCCTGAAGTGACATGAATGCCAAACATTGTAGCAGTATTGTACACACTGATCTTCACTGAACAATTGGCAGTGACCATCTTAGTTGGGACACCAGTCATGTCGGTACCCTCTCCAGCATAAAAGTCATCCATCGACAAGCTCTGGTTTAAGAGGAGAGTTTAATGGAATGTTAAATCACGCAGCAGGTTCAGAGTTGTGAAAGTCTTTAACACATAACAAAAGAACTTGCACAATACCTAGCTACCTACACGAGCATCAGAATTTGCTAGGGCATGTCCTAAATAAAATGATAATTGACAACCACGATAGAAATTAGACATTCCTAGCTAACGCAAGGCAATATTGCCCAGCAAATCTTACATCCCAACATCAAACAAATAATTTGCAATTCAGAAGGAAAGGAAAAAATTTAGATTCACAAGCTGTAATCTTTTTTGCAGTAACCATTAATGGATACATACAAAAAATACTCCCAAATAAAGTAATATAGTATATCTTCAAATTATAGGAACATGAAGTGCAACAAGAATACAATTTAACACAATAATCTTTAAAGAAGCATACCTTGACAACAACTTCTGGTTTATATGGCCGAGCTGCTCCCCAAATGATAAGAGAGAAGAGGGTAAACAAGAGGATGAAGCTTACAAGGCCCAGAATAATCTGACAGCGGCGTGTCAACCCCTTGTCGTCGTCGAGGTCCGCATAGGATCCTTCTTCCTGGATCACATTGCACTCAGGCCACCCCTTGTCGTTTACTCTCTTCCTGTAGCCTTTCCGGCCCGAGGAGGACCGGAAGGGCCCGGAAAATCGGCTCGCCGAAGAGGTCCGCGAGTGGCGCCCAAACGAAGGGTGCGACGGCGACTCCATGGGGCTATTAAAAACAGGCGTCGCCTGCATCGACGACGACTTGTCGCCATCGTGCGAGTCCCGCGACGGGCTCTGGACGTAGTAGGCCTGCCTCTTCGGCGACCGAGGCGGGGAGGACGGGGCTAAGCTCGTAACATCGGACTCCGACTTGGTGTGCATCATCTTGCTCTACTCGATTTCGCAAATAGCTTGAAAAACTGTCAAATTTTCAGCATAAATCCTTAAGCCAATTGAAGCAAACTACCAC
>JBBMKF010462400.1:0-11256 GCA_037834155.1 Curcuma caesia | reverse complement strand
AATTAAATATTGTTGCATGTGTTCAAATCTCTGATCCTCAACTTGAAATCAAAGAAGAACATTCATTAAAGTATATATGCATTCTTTAATTTGTTTTATTTGTAGTAGGTAAATTAAGAGAACGTACGTATGCATTCATTAATCAAAAAAGAACTTTTATTTATTTTATTTTATTTTTAACGTATGCATTCTTTAATACGTTGGAGTTATTTGCCAAATCTGCACAAAAAAAAAAAAAGTAAAAATGACCTGTGCTCGATTCAAGTTGATTTGTTTCACAAGTTCTTAACATAAATTAATTATATCTCTTTAGTATAAGATCATAATTATTATAATACGAAAATAAATTATTTATGTTGTAGTACTATATTATATAATATGATGTTGATATATGATGATCAATGTTAATTAATATTGGTCATAATTGAAATGTTCATATTACAAAACCTATGGACTATAGTTGTTATAATACAGTATTATTAATATAGAATCAAAATGTTACTATAATATAATATTAATAAATATTGATAAAAGATAAAGTGTTCATATTATAACAATTAATTATATGAATTATACATACTATAACGCAATTTATTAATATTAATCAAAATTTAAAATATTAATATTATAATAGTTATAAGTTCATAACTACTATAATACTGTAAAAAATAAAGATAATTTAAAAAAATAAAATATATAAAAGTGGGATGAAGTGGGAATGTGGGATAGGATGTCTTTTTAATTTAAAAAAAAAAATCAAAAAAGGACACCCTTTCTCTTTTTTTCAGCAAAGTGAAAGGGTGTCTTTTTTTGATTTTTTATTAAGACTCAATGTCCAATTTGTAATTTAAATTTCTTCCTAACAATAGTGAGGATGGCCACTGCGTTAGAATATTTAATTCTAAATTAGTTGTAACTCCCTCACTATTATATTGTAAATTTATATTAAAAAAATTAGTAAAATTCACTATTTGAGATTAAATTTTATGTAGCTTAACGAGTGTAAAGTCTAGAGAAAGGCTAATTAAGCTAATTAGATGAAAACTTCTTGAGGTATATTAAAACTAAGAGGATTGGTACGTACGAGTGGTGATGGACATTCAGAATTATCCTAAGTGAAAATCGAACCCTCACTGTATAGTTGTCCCATTGCACCGTGCTAGAGGCAACTAATAATGAACCTTTGAAGTCATTATAGTTTTGAATCACAAATCAAAGTTGGGCAACTGGTGTTCTACCCGTGTGTTAGACTAAACACAATCTGTGTGTTATATATGCCTAGCATAAACATTTTAAAAGTAAAAACTAAAAAATAAAAAAAATCATATATATATTTTAAAAATAGAGCATAAGATAATCATGAATAAAATAATAAAGTGTAAAAGAATAATTTGGTTTGTGTTCAATACATTATGTGTTTTTTTTTTATAATTTAATTATTTAATTATTATAATTTTATTAATTTTGAAAGTAACTGATCCAATCTCATATAAATTTTCATCGATTATCAAGATAAATCGAAAAACTTTTAGGATGACCCATTCAAATATCCAACATTTTTAATTCTATTATTCCACTAGAGAGAAATAATGCGCCCCAATTTAGATTCAAAACTTAAATACTTAATTAACCGCTAAAGGACTTGACCGTAGCATCGTTACCCACGGGCGTTATGTGCTTCTTATTGATCATAGTAAAAGAAGAATTAGTTTCTCAATCAAACAAAAAGTAACTTGGGATGTAGTTACATATCTAGTTAAGTACAAAATGAATTATTTTTTTATTAAAAATAAATTATGCTCGACTGTTAAACCTCAAGTTTTTTTCATTTTTCATTTTATTATTTTTAAAAAAATGATTTTAGATTTACGAGCCTAGGTTAGTACGAGGCCATGTCATGTCTTGCTCAGCACAAACCGTACAACTATTGATTTTTTAGCAGCCAGAGCAATCAAATTATGCCACGTCAGCATGTTTGATTTACACGTGTCGCCATCTCAACGATTCATAATATGAGGAAAAAGGATATTAATCGAGGCAGTACCCGCCGTCTCGAACTATAAATACAGCGAGTCCCAAGTCCGTTGGGCTATTTCAAACCTGCGGCCTGGAACGAAAACGCGAGAGAGAGAGAGAGAGAGAGAGAGAGAGAGAGAGAGAGAAGGAGGGAGGGTGAAAGAGAGACGGCGCGCAAAGCTCTCTCCATCTCTTCCTTTTTCCCCCTCCCCCTCTCTTCCCTTCTCCTTCCTCGCCCCCTCCCCCCCTTACCACCTTGTGGCGGGCGATGTGCAATTGCATCATCTCTTCCCCCCCTTTTCCCCTTTCTCTAAATCCAACCTGATCTTTCTTTCCTATCTAAAATCGGCTCAAGGTCGGTGAATTTGCTATTGGGAATTGGAAGCGTTCCATCTTGCCATTCGCATCGGGAAATGGCGTCGGAAGGGTCCATTTCGGTGCCGGTGGTGGAGGATGTGCTGAAGCAGCACGGGGCGAGGAGGTGCGACATTGACTTGGCCTCGAGGAAGGAGGAGCAAGCAGGTGATCTGATGTTACTTGGTGATCTACTTTTATATCGATTTGCATCCCTTGCAGTCTCTTTAATTAATACATCTTCGAGTCTTGAAGTTCTGTTGTTTGAAATCGCCTGATTTGAAGTTCTGTCGGCTGACACAATGCACAAGGGCAATTAATCTTCATGAATCAGTACATCCGTATACATAGAATATTCTCAAAATACAGGATTTGATTTCTATTTCGTCAAATAAAATGTTGGATCGATTCCATCGTGCATAAAATTTATCTAGTTATACTTGACATCGCAGCGATGAGAAGGTATGAGGCAGCTGCATGGCTTAGGAGAATGGTTGGAGTTGTTGGTGCGAGGGACTTGCCGGAAGAGCCTACTGAGGAGGAATTCCGGCTAGCACTGAGGAATGGAATTGCTCTCTGCAACGCACTCAACAAGGTTAAGCCTGGAGCAGTGCCCAAGGTTAGCGCTTGTTGAATGATTCTGGCAGGACTTTTTTTTCTAGCAGAACTGAGATCATGTTGTGTCTGCTAATATTGGGAATCTAACTATTCCTTTTCATTTAAGGTGATTGAAGCTGCTGATGGTGCTGCTGCTCTATCAGCATTTCAGTACTTCGAGAATTTGAGGAACTTCCTTGATGCCCTAGAAGAATTGGGTCTCCCCACATTTGAGGCATCTGATCTAGAGCAGGCATGCCAGTTTGTCTTGCTAAACTTTCCGAGTTTTGCTCCATTGTATTAGAGCTACTCTAGGAAATCTGCTATTCGACAGTTTTTAGATGCAAAATAGCTTATTTTTCTTTAACAAATGCATCGACTATATTCTCCTTTTTTCAAATGCTCATGGACTTAGTTATATTTAGTAGCACACGCTGACAAAATTTATCACTTGTTTCTGGTTATTAATTAAAAAAAAACTGCTTTATCTCCAAGAACATTATCTCGAATTGGGTCTGTCCTTGGGTATTGAAATTTTGTAGATTTTCGGTACAGGGTGGTAAAGGCTCCAGGGTTGTTAATTCTATCCTTGCTCTTAAATCCTTTGATGAGAAACAAGTATGGAGGAACGGTTCCTCCAAGTCTGGTGGAATTATGAAACCTTCAAGCAGTGGAAAACACTTTGCGAGGAGAAACTCAGAACCTTTCATGACTTCCAGCACTCGAAGTCAAACAATTCAGGATGGTGGGTCATTGGAGCAGAACTTCAGCATTGATTTTTCAATAGAATCCTCTGAAATGGTTGGTAAGCTGAATATTAGGATACATGGACAGATCCAGTAATCCTGTGTTGGCTAAAATGACTTGTACGATTAACAGATGATATCACCTTCTCTGAGCATGCTTGTGCGCACCCTTTTATCAGACAAAAAGGCTGAAGAAGTCCCTTTGGTATATCAAAGCTGCTTATGAGTTTAGGAGAAAACTTTGTCAATTTGCTTTGTCAATCATCAGCACAAAACACATAGTAGTTAAATTTGTTAATGTCCCTTTGCAGGTAGTTGAATCAATGCTAACCAAAGTAATACAAGAATTTGAGCATCGTCTCGCCAGGAAACAGGAGATGGTAGGCCATCTTATCTTGGTGTTTTATATGCTGCTTCATTATCTAAACATGACCACTTCCTTTCTTTTACATGGTAACTTAGTCCTCTGCACTTGAAACTATTAATCAATAATATTACCCATCTGCACCTAGCTTGAATTCCTTCCTTCTTATGCTACCCCACTAGAGTACAATATTACTGTAGATCCTCTTAGATGACATAAATTGATATCACAAAACTTGATAGATCGATAAAAACGAGACAATTGAAACCAGTTTGTTCTATGGAGCAAGCAATTCCAAAGAGTTTCAATCCACTTGCTGTGAGAATAAGGTACTATATTTAATATTGTTGGAATTTGTTCTTCGAAGCAATGATAAATAGACACTGCAAAACTTCATAGATGAAAGTGATTGATGAAATGGGTTCCCTCTATGAAGCAAGCAATTCGACAGAGATTCAATCCATTGCCTCTGAGAATAAGGTACCATGTTTTATTTTGTTAGAATTTGTTCCTTGAAGCAATGATAAATTGATATTTGAAAATCTTCGTAGGTGAAAGTGATTGATAAAATTGGTTCCCTCTATGAAGCAAGCAATTCGTCACAGATTCAGAACACTTGCTCTGAGAATAAGGTGCATCCTCTCGACAATGATAGATATTGAATTGTTCATTGTTAGATCCTCAGACTGACAAATTGACAAGTCCTAGTTGGTCCCTATACAACAATGGAGGTAACTTCCCTCAGTTGATGTCATGAGTAAAACATCCTCTCAAATTGCCAGTGAAAGAAATCACAAAACTTGGGGCAATCATATCATATAAAACTAGCTAATAATTACACAACTTAGTTACTCAAAACTCCGCGTTGAAAGACAATTTCCTTTCCAGTGGAAGACTTCACTAAAAGGTTTTTGATGTAACATGAAGTTGCTTTGATGCCAAATTGATTCAACACCCAAAATGACCCCAAAGTCACACAAAAGAATTGGAATGAAATTGGCACAGTGCAAGGGAAAACTATCTCATATAGAAAAGAAAAGATCTCATGCAAAGATTAAGCAAGAGGAATTTAATTACTTGAAAGAGGATAGATATAAAAAATTAAGCCTAAACAAATTAGGAATATAATCAAATTGCAAAATAAGAAATAAGCCAATCTTAATTATATTTTTATTAAAGCATCGTAAGAAATAAGTCAACCTATTTGTGAACCTAAATAATAATTTTCAATTTAATGTGGTTCCACCGAAAGACATGCAACTTGGGTTATATTTTTATAGCATCATTATGTATGATTTATTGTTGTCCAATAGGTTTTCGTGATAATAATGTTTTGATCTTTACTATGTTTAGATGCTAGAATCAGAGAGTACTAACACATGTTTAAGAGGTGAAGATTTTACAATGAGCTTGAGGGATCAAGAAAAAACAAAAGAAAAGCTTCTAAAGCAGGGTTTACTTGTTGAGAAGCAAAAAAGAGAAATTCATGTATGCTTTCCTTTGTTTTTTTAAAAGAAAATTGGATGAGATATTGTATTCTCCCGACTATTTTTTCATGTCCTCTGTAGGAACTGAAAAATTGTCTCCTATCAACCAGAGAGAGTGTAGAGTTGATTAAGACACAGTACTCTGAAGAAGTTAGCAAACTAGGTACGGCAATAAAAAAGGAAAGTTGGTCTAGTTATATACCAGCAACTATTAGATGTGCTCAAAAAACCCTTGTTCATGTCATTTTAGGAAAGCATATGCAAATTATAACTCATGCAGCTTCTGGATATCAGAAGGTTCTTGAAGAAAACAGGAAGTTGTACAATCATGTGCAGGATCTTAAAGGTAATCCTATTATTAGATTCCAAGTTAATTGTTTTTTTTTTCTTTTACTAATTCCATATGCCCTCTAATAGGAAACATTAGGGTGTACTGCCGAGTGAGGCCTTTCTTACCTGGAAAATCTAGTAATAATTTGACCACTGTTGATCATATTGATGATGGAAACATTACAATTAGCACCCCAGCCAAGTATGGAAAAGAAGGTCATAAATCGTTTAGCTTCAACAAAACCTTTAGCCCATCTGTTACTCAAGGTTGTTAAAGCTTCATCTTAGATACTTTCAGTATGTTCTGACCTGTAGAAATAAAATTAACTTCCTTAATCAATGCAGAGGAGGTTTTTTCAGACACAAAACCTTTGATTCGATCAGTTCTTGATGGTTATAATGTCTGCATCTTTGCATATGGTCAAACAGGATCTGGAAAAACTTATACCATGGTAACAACATTGACATCTAAATTTTGTTGATGTCTTGATACGAATGTTCATTTACAATCACAAATATTGATTATTTAATAACCCCTTGAATTCCATGTAGAGTGGACCCAAAGAACTCACAGAAGAGGGCTATGGAGTAAACTATAGGGCACTAAATGACTTGTTTCAGATCTCAAGACAGAGGAAGGATTCAATTTGCTATGAAATTGCGGTTCAGATGATCGAGATCTACAATGAGCAAGTCAGAGATCTCCTTAATGATGGCCCTATCAAAAAATATCCTTCTAATTGTGATTCCGTTTATTGATAATAAATATATCCTATTAATATGTATATATATTGTTTCTATGTACCTGAAATTGGAATTAATTTATTGGACAAATTAATTGTTATCTCAATATTGCATGCATCTTGTTTAACATTTTGAGTACTTTAACTTTTAAAACATTGGACATTCGTAATAATTCTCAGAACGGGATGGCAGTGCCTGATGCAAACTTGGTTCCTGTCTCATCAACAGAAGAGGTAGTTGAGCTAATGAACCTTGGTCAGAAGAATCGTGCTGCTTGTTCAACTTCCATGAATGAGCGTAGCAGTCGCTCTCACAGGTTTGGTTGCTTTTGTGAAAGGTTGATTTTAGATTTTTTTTTTCTTCCAAAAATTGTTAATTTTACACTTGTTGCATTTAACTGATAAATCCTAGTTTGCAGTTGCCTAACAATTCATGTTCATGGAAAAGAGTTGGCATCTGGGACTGTTCTTAGAGGATGCCTGCATCTTGTTGATTTAGCAGGCAGTGAAAGGGTCAATAAATCAGAGGTTAAAGGAGACAGGCTCAAAGAAGCACAACACATAAATAAATCTTTAGCAGCTCTAGGGGATGTAATTTCTGCCCTTGCTCAAAAGAATTCACATGTTCCTTACAGGAACAGCAAACTTACACAACTCCTACAGGACTCTCTTGGTAAGAACAAAGTATTGTATTGCGTTTTTAGCATGAGGGTCAGTGCGCAATTCAATATATTTGTTTCATTGATGTTTGTACATTGATGTTTGTACATTGAGGTCAGGGGGGCAAGCTAAGACATTGATGTTTGTACACATAAGCCCTGAGGTTGATGCGCTAAGTGAGACTTTAAGCACTCTCAAGTTCGCAGAGCGAGTTGCAACAATTGAGCTGGGTGCGGCAAAGATGAACAAGGATACTGGGGAACTGAAAGAACTCAGGCAACAGGTTTTCCTATATTACTCAAGAAGTTTGGATACTTTGCTCTAATGGTCTGGATGAGTCTCATTCAACGCCCTTCTTTCTCTCACCAATTTAGGTAGCTAGTCTCAGAGCGGCATTAGCTAAGAAAGAGGAAGAGACACTCGGAAGTACAACGTCCAGTCCTGACAGTTACAGAATGAAATCTAGTCCGACGTCTCCTGGGCAGACAATGGAGGATTTCGGGAACATTGTGGTGGGTATTCTTCTTGTTTGTTTTTTCAGTTATCCTAATGTAAAATGTAGTAGCATAGAGTTTGACTTTCTACAAAAGGTTATCACTGTAGACAGCTATTAGATTTCCGTGCATTGTTTGGTAACCTTTCTTGTGCAGAGCTGTTCAGCATCGATGGAGAGGGAAGACATTGATGCGGTCAACGATGAGGATCCATTGAGGGACTGGGTTGGAGATAGCGTACATCTTCCCGACTCCCTTGACCAGGGAGATATTCCCGACGTGAGAGTCTTCAGAGATCGGCGCACAAGCCGGCCTAATTCTTTCACAACTGATGATTACGATGATTTAGATTTCGCAACCAGTGATTCCTCAGAGCAAGAAGCGATATTGCAGTCTAGCAATGCAAAATCCAGTGCTGCAGTCAACGACGGGGGATCAAGAATCAAGAGGCCTCAATCGGGTTCAACTAAAATCCCCGAGTCGAGGTAAATTCGTAAATTAGTAATCCATGAGCATACAGCCTAAGACCTAAATGATCACATACAGCAAAGGAAAGATCATGCCAAGAATCTAAAACCATGGGATTTTGTAATTGAAGAACAGTAAACACTGATTCTAACCTTTTCAGTTATGTTTTTTGGTTGTGTTAAATTCAGGACGCCTACTCGCTCCCACATGCCATCTCCATCAAGGAAGACATCAACTGCACCATCTAGCCAAACAGTGAAAAGCCAGTCGGTCACCAAGCAACAAGCATCTGACGGAAAACGAAAGCAAAATGTTAATGGTAGGATGGCGGCCTCAAAGTAGGCATTCTCTCATTTTAATGGCGAGAGATTTTGTTGCTTTTCCCCTTAAGAATGCATCAAGGAGGGATGGGATTGATAGCTCTTGGCTAGTTTCGTCTCTCAATAGTTGTGAGTAGCAGCAACAAAACATCTGTTTGTGCCTGCACGGTTCCATCTTGCTCCCAGAGTGCTCTTTGTGCACGAAATGGGAAGGTGCCGGAGGAGAAAGGGAAAAAAACACATCAAAATTTGCTAAATTTCTGTACCAGAAACAAATTACTTCAAACATTTGCAATTTCAAATCTGGGTTTTGTTCATCCCCTTATTTTTCTGTTTATTCGTTCTGTGCTCAAAAACTTTCAACATGACAAGTTGAAGCCACAGGATAACATTAAAAACATCCAGTCTCAAGAGTTTGAAGGATCAAGAAGATGCTCTTTTTATTATCTATATCTATAGAATAAAGATGATATGTGATATTGTTCTATGCATTCAGTAGTATATAGTGTAAGAAACTGAAATACATTGACACATGGAGGAGCTCCACAGGATTTGCATTCTCACTCTGCATGCTTGATTTCTGCCTTGATGAGTTGGAGAGACTCAACAAGATCATCCAAGAGCTGGTGTGGGTTCTCTATAATTGTATCATCAACCGTCACAACTATTTCCATTGCGTTCATGTAACTTTGGAAGTGCAATGTGAGGGCCTGTTAAATCAAACCAGACAAACCATTCAACCTTCTGGTAAATGGTGAATAATCGATCGCACTACAATGTGTTATGGATATTCAAAGGAGGAAGCACTTACCTGTGGATGCCCATAAACAGTTGGAGCCAAGAAGACGAGTGGATGATCGAAGAATGCTATTTCTTCAACTGGCCCATTCATATTAGACAAGGAAAATGTTGTGTTTTTGAGCACTCTGTGGCACAGGAATGCAGCAGCCTGTCGCATGTAATTTCACAAGCTGAAATTCCAAAGAACGATGAAGCAGAGTAACTGATTATTAAGCATGATAAGCCACAAACCTTAATTCCAAACAATTTGACAATGAGATCTGCACTTTTATAGGTGAAGATAGCTTCCAAGGAATTCTTCTTCCTATCTCCAATCACTTTCCCTTGCCGGACATAATCCAAGGGATCGACATAGTTTACAATTGGAATGGGCACGATGAGGTAACCAAGCAAGTTCCCCCACTTTGTGCCACCATCCCTGCCTTCCATTAGCTCTGCCAGAGCCTGCCCAATTCAAATATATGTAAAGAAAAACTCATCAAAGATGAACAACTATAGAGAAGAGAGATGCTTACATGAATCCCAGTTGCCGGTCTAATGTTCACGAGGAGGGTTGATCGGAGTCGAATTTTTGATGGGAATTGAACCTTCTTACCATCCTCATGAGCAGTTTGACCTGATATATAAAAATTGCATGGGAAATTATTCCTTTTAAGATTTTGAAAGTTAATAGCAGACTCTTGGAGGATCAAGATATCTTTCTAATGCTTGACGATTGTGAAGTTATATTTCTATTCACTCCTGAACTGAATTAAATGCAAAACATTAAATGACTTACTTCCAAAAAAACAGGATATCAACAAATCATACTACTTGCAAGGAACTAGAAGTAGAGTCCATATGTACTTTCAAAGAAAGTCTAAATGAGGTTTAATTTATCAAGGTGTAAATTTTTCTTTATTTCCTACAACCTCCTCTTAAGTCCTAAACCAAGATCATTAAGCCCATCAAGCTGGGAACTAGAGACTCCAATATCAACAACATATGAAGCGAGTTCCTAAGGATAATGGGAAAAACCATGGCTATGAAAATAAGAATCTATATGATTGTACCATGCTTTGAGTGCGTGCTTAAGACTGTACAGAGCTCTTCTACTGCTACTTCACCACAAGTTTGTCATACTCTCATGAAGAGAATTAAATGGTAAACAATTAATACTTTCAAGAAAACTAAATCAGACTTGCTTCCAAAGAAAACTAGATACCAAGGAGTTTATTATATCTACTTCCAAAAAAGTATAAATGAAATTGATTTGATGAAGGAGTCCAACATTCTTGATGTCTAGTTGATTACTCACAGTATCTCCTGTTGAGGTAACGAGACAAGCCTGCAGATGTCACGCCCACTAACACATCATTGACGGTCTGCAATCAGCATGTATGAAATGTTAGAAATCTATAGAAGTGCAGATCGAGGAGGAGCACAAGAAGGCGTACGCAATGCATGGCGTTCTTGATGGCCTTTATGTCACGGAGGCTGACTGTCCGATGCACGATTCGCTTCGGACGATTCTCCACCCCTTCAGATCCGACGAGCGGTGTGGGGGTGTCCCTGAAGAAAAGTGCCGTCGCAATGAAGAGCAGGACATCAACGAGAGTGTTCCACGCGAGGATGAGGAAGGCCTGCAGCAAGAGTAAGATCGCGAGAATGCCGACGGTGCGAGACCCGGCCGGAGGAGGACGGGCGGGCCGTCGGGGGAGATCGGGGAGGGAAGCGGGGTCAGAGGCCTTGCGAGTGCAGGCGAGGAGGAGGGACATGAGGGAGATGCCGTCGCCGAGGGAGTGGTGGAGGCGGAGGACGGCGACGGCGGCGGCATTGGAGACGGGGAAGTTGAGGATGTGGAGCTCCCACAAGGGGCGGGAGGCGTCCATCGGGG
>JBBMKF010462380.1:0-11257 GCA_037834155.1 Curcuma caesia | reverse complement strand
CAGTACTCTATGTGGGAAAAATGCAAAAAAAAAAAAAGACACAAATGTTTCTCCTTTGGAAAAAGGAAAAACAGAATCGGAGCATGCAGTACAAACACATGTTCTTTTTCATCCACATAAGGGAGATAAGACCAGAATGAGAAAATTATGTGCACGAAAGACTAAAGGTGATCACAAGAAACAAAGAGGTGCATACCTGCATTGTTTTCAGAAGTAATAATTATAACTGACTAGAAGTTATTTTTCTTCAGGCATTATATGAGAAATTGATTTGTCTTACCTGTATGATCTACATATTCTAATTGTATCAAATATTTTAAAGTTTAGACACCAATTAGTTTTATATAGTTTCTGCTGTTTTCATACTTGATTATTATTTAGCACCTTTATCATGTAGCATCCATGTTCAACCAATTTTTTTTAACATTTTGGGAACATCATTTCCAGACACCACAGGCATTTTTCATACTTGTAATATGTATTTGGATTCTTGACCTATCACCGTACCACGAACTCATTGAGGAAACCTGATCTATGCTCGAGTAACACATTCCCATTTAAGATGTGTAAAAACTTTAGAAAATGGCATGACAGAGACTTGGACACATAATTTTGAAACCATCATTTTCATATTAATTACAGACATTTTTCACATTTTTAACATACACTACTCTCATATTGGTAAATCAGATCTACACTCAAGTCAGACACTAGCACTCCTATTGAAGATGTGTAAAAACTTTAGAAAATGATGTGTCATGCTCCAAGCTGAACGCCACAGATACACCCTTCATGAATCCAAATAACATAGTTTTTAATAAGGTGTATGTTATCGTTGCTAATAATGGCATATACCTAATGAATTTTGGGGGTAATACAACACATCTTTTTAATATCATTTCACAATTTTAAATATGTAAAAGAGACATTAAATAAAATTATTTTGTTTCATTTTTTTATATCATATGAATTTTATTTTTTTTTCTGTACCGTAATTTGATAACTCAAATGTCTTAACCTTTCATAGAGGGAAGATATGTGGTGATTCTAGAATTAGCAGAGATACACGGAAACTTCTACGTGGAAGAACCCAAATTGACAATAAAAGAGGGAAAAAAATCCTGTTCCATCACAATTATTCATCTTCAATCTAACTCCTAAATATTCTCCTTTCCTTTATTAGTGAGAATAATCCATTGTTGGGACTAACCAGAATTGGCCAAAGACCAACAAAAATTGGAAAAATTTCATTAAAATCAAATGATCAATATCTTATTTTCCATTAACCCATGCAATTCATGCTGATTTCAACTAATCCCCACTGCTATAGGGCTATTTTGGAGGATCCTGGTTTAGTGTTTCTACATCTTGCTATTATACTCTACATGGGGAATATCAGAATTAGACCAGATTGACTCACCTAAACTGTGATGATTCAGTGAGCAGACAGTAGCAATGCCCAACAAATATAAATGACGATCCACAGAGCTAGCCCCAACATGCAGCTTAGGAACCCAAATTGACGATGTTTGATTAATCAAAAGCCACTATGACGACAACAACAACAATCAAGTCTTATTCCACTAGATGAGGTAGGCTATATGGATCATTCTACGCCATTGAACTCTATCTTCTACTATATCATCATTTATATTTAAATAAATTTTATTTTGTCTTATTGTTACTAATCAAGTCTTCTTTGATCTTCCTCTTCCTCGTTTGATATGCAAATTTGTCATAGTTTCACATTGCCTAATTGTCCAACATCTATTGATCGTCTATATATATGTTCGTACCATATTAAATGTGTCTCCTGGAATTTTCCCTCAATAGGTGCAACCCCAACAAAAAATAAATTATGATGATCTACAGATTAGCCCCCTACAAGCAGTTTAGTAAATAACAAAGTCCTTTAAAAACGAGATGAATATTCAGTGTTCCTCAGAAACAATTATGATGCCAAAACCATGCGGTAAATATGTTTTGGAAGATGTTAATTATGGACATCTAAGAAACGTATCAAGCAGCTATTTTCCTATTACAATCAAGCTTGGAATCCTCTGTATAGGATTTTCCAAAATATGCAAGGTGAACTGATTAGCTAGTTCTCCAAAGCAATCTTTTTCAACGATACATTCTTGGAGAGACGAAGCTTCCAGTGCATTTCATCATGCAATGTGCAATAATGCTGGTGGAAGTCATCATCAGGTAAGGGCACTGTTATGGACACAATTGAAGTTTTCAATTAATAGGTTTAGACTAACATATAGTTGCAGCACTAAGCTGCGTCATTTAACAGGAACCCAAACAAATGGCAGTGAATTAAGAAAATCAGCCAAAGAAGTATTTTTCTAGGGATGAGTAGCTATTCATGGTCTGCAGGATTGATAGTAACAAGACCACTAAGCTACTCAACGCTTATAACAGTGCCAGAAAGGAAAAGTGTTGTCATGTTGATTGACAAGATCAGTCAAGGGCTGAGGTCATTACCATAATACCGATGCATGCCATTCAATCTGCTACTGACAGGAACTATGAATACATTTTAACACAATGGTCTTAGTAACAAAGTGAGGAATCTGTTATTCTTTTTTCTTTTACGCTCATTTCGACCTCAATTTTCAGAATTTATTCAAGTTTCTGCTTAAAAATAACAATTTGTTTCAGTTCATAAGTTAATCAAGCATTGTCCAATTGGGGCAAAGGTGTTGGATCCGATCCAAATTGACAGGAGGTGCTTGCTGTGGGCTGGCTTCCAATGGATATACATTGAAAACAGACTGGAATTTGAATCTAGATTAGGATCGATCATCATTAATTATTCTTGTATTTCAGTAGAATAGTTTGGCTATATTCAATATAGTTTTCATCCAATGAAATGATTTCTAACGGTAATTATTGGACTTAGGTTTATATGAATACGAGGAGAACCAACAAAAAGTACACCAAACAAACCCATTTTTCAACTCAATAAAAAAAAAAGAAAAAGAAAAAATGATTCAGTGATGCATGCGGTGGGAGAGAACAGATGCAAAGTGATAGAATTTACAATAAAAGCAATTAAGTCAAAGTTGTTCAGCTACGCATAATGTAGAATGTCAATTAGTGATTAGGTCAGCTAGAATATACGCCCAAGTAGAATGTCAATTAGTGTAAAATAGTAGTTAACCAAAAGAAAGCATTTTTAAATTTATTTCAGAAAAATGAACATTATGAATGAGCACCAACAGCTACCCAATTGTCCTACACATCTTTGAGTATATTTGAAATATCCAACAGCATCAGAAATATTCATATTCACAGAAGGCAAAATCACATCACTAATTCAGCAACACAACGTATTGACTTCTTCATATAACTCAGGAACTATGAGAGCTTAATAACAAAAGTGTTTTAAGCCTAATCTATTTCTGGCAATTTATGAGTCTTTGATAATGTACAAAATAGTACAATCATGACATAGCAACCAAATCAGCATCAAAATTAATTATATCAGAGTTGGACTAAAATGAGAGTTGTGAGCAAAAAGTAGCCTGTTTGCATTAGCTGACAGCAAGAAGCAGATGTACCTCAAAGAATTTTGGAGCAAGACATGCTTCGATCTAATCTTCCCCAACAGCATATTAAGTAATTTAATGAAGAAAGACAAGTGTTTTAACTTTTATTAGCTAGCAACTTTTATCCCTCCAACTTCTTCAATCTTTGGACTCTTATGCTGAAATATTTGAGAAACCAAGCTTCTCTAAAGTAAGATATGTACAAAAAAAAATTTTGAAACTGAAGAAAAACCATTGAATGCCTACCTTACTTTTCTTGAGCTTGTGGTTATCAACAGAATCATCATTGCCTTCGTGTTTCCTCTTCTAAATTATAAATATATGAATAAGTAAAACTGTAAATCCATGAGGCCAAATAAAAATGATTGTTACAACAAGAACAAGAACCTTCTCATGATGCTTCTTTGAATGGTCACCACCAGAATCATGATGTCCACTTTTATCTTTCTTCTTTTCTCGATCTTTATCTTTACTCCGATCTTTATGGCGATGTTTGTGCTTCTTGTGTTCCTTGTCTCTATCTTTGTCCTTGTGCTTTTTGTGCTTCCTCTCCTTGTCCTTAGAATCTCCTCTTGATTTCCCTGGAATGGTAGGTATTCCTTTCTCTGACTGCAAAACATTGCAGGATCTTATAGAAAAATTAATCAAGCATATACAAGTTTACAAAGGAACGACAAATTTGTTACCGAAGGTAAATCAATGGGAGTTGTGTCTCGCAGCTGAAATGCCTGCCCTAGCATCTCTAAGTCAAATTGTTGCATTTGAGCTGTTGTTTCTCTTGAGTATGGAGCACTCTGTAGGAGTTGACCTAACTCCATTCCTTCTCCCTTCCGAATTTCTGTGTCTCCACCAACATTGTGGAGATAATGTGTGTCTGCAACTGACAAAGGAAGAGGTCTTTTGCAGAAGAAATCATAGTGTCCTGATAGCTTGTAGTGGTTTATCAAATCAATAGCACCTGTAGGTTCTCTGGGCCCTGTATAATTAAACAAAAAAAAAGAAGATAAAACCATTAAAAATTAAAGTAGATATTATCATATCAAATAGATCAAGGTTCAAAAACTTGAATCGTGATGTAATTTTGGTATTTAACTGGAACAACATGATACTCTTTTTTGGAACTGTGTTATTATTCTAACATATGATACTAGTGGCAAACTGGAGGAAGAAGAAGAAAAAAAGAGAGCACAACTATAAACCTATGGAATACGTATCCCATTAGAATGGTATAGTTTTAACCCTATGTTATATGGACACAAACTAAAAAATAACAACCATTATTTTAATTCATCTTAATGGTATTGTAGCATACTAAGGGGTGTCAAATGTCGTCATGAAATGATACTCATCGACATAATTGACATAGCGATACATGATAAATTACTTATGCCAAGAAATACCGAATTTTGCTAATTTATGAGAACAATACATTTCAACTATGTCACCTAACACAATATGAGATTTCAAAAAAAATAATATCTACTATACAAATAGTAATACTATTTATTCTTCATCAATTTTTTTACAAATGATAACATTTGTCAACAAAATCTTTTGTAACATACAAAAGGGTATAGGTTTAAACATTTTCAAAAATACAAAAACTTGGCCTATTCGTATGGGAAGCAAAAACAAACAGAAAAAACTACATGAGGGGCTTACATCTACTATTTTGGGACAATTTTGCATTATTGAGTAAAATTTTTCTGGTTACTCTTTTGCATTCACTAAGATACACGAGTTTCTCTTGCGTTGTTTAAGTGGTATCGAAGTCTAAACGTCTGCTATTCCCCCTATCTGTAGTTCCTACTCTCAAAATGAGCAACCTCATCAAGCATGTCCATCATTGTCGTCTTCTTCTAGCCTCTATATTGCAACACATCAAGCACCCACACTCACAACACCATTGCATCCACTTTTAGAAAACCAAAACTATCTCTAGCACCAACCACGTATCATTTATAACCATTACCTTGCAAGCCAATGGCAAGTGTGAAGCTTCCCATCGCATGTCAACAACCATTACACCTACCATCCACCACGACTAAATTGATATATCCTACTTATCTACCCTAGCCAGAAAATTCTAACAAAAACCAACCAAATGCACCACCAACAACCACCTACTTGTGTAATTAGCATTGCCACTATCATCAATGAATCTAACACTTGTTTATTCATTTGAAGGAAGCCATTATTTCCACCAAAGTTAAATTTTTCCCTTTAACTCCAGCAGCAACACCTCCCCACCAACCCACCAATACGGTCTATCAATTAGATCTCCACCAACCACCAAGGTAAACTTAGCACCTACCCCTAATGTTGACGCTCTTAAATATTGTCAAGCTTCATAACTTTATGTAATTCCACAACCTAATCTTCCAATATGCACTTCCATTAACTCACATATGATACAACAATTGAATCAACAAAAAAAATCAGGGAAGAAGATTCTGAATAGGAGACCAAATTTATCACCATTAAATCTGATCACTCACTCACAATGGATGGAGCTAAAAACAAAAACATGAGGTCAACTTAGCCTATTCCTAAGAGGTATAAGATTATGAAGTACAAGCACTTCATTTTTAAAACAAAAATTTTTTAAAAAAAACAGAAGAAAAAGGAGAACAGTTGGAAGCAATGAATGGGGAAAGATTATTTAGAGACAATTTTTTGGGATAAAATATAGAAAATAAGAAGCATGTGGCATCACAAAATGGAAATTTGGGAGGAGTACAAAATCATAATCACATGAAGTTTTGATAACCCATTCAACTTGCATCAACTCAGTGACATTGCAATCATATCAAAATTTATTTTATTTAACTTCATTGGCTAGTTTATACACCTTGATATTAGAAGAATTTTCTTATAAAATCTTATTAGTCTTGTTTCTCATGTCATAGTTATATAAAAAAAAATGGTTATAATTATTTCATCCAATGCATTTAATCCGATAAAATATCCATGGCATATCCTTTAACAGAAACATCATTTATTTTATTACTATTTAGTAGTATCGCATTAGCAAAAAAATTTTTAAAAATGGTGATAGAAAAGTAACATCATAATGACCTATAATAATAGCGATAATAGAAAGCTTGATTATATTATCTTGAAACTAGAATATCCAATGTCCAATATGAACTTGAAATAATAAAGGTAATATTGGATATCTTGGTCAGTAATAAAGAGTCTGTTAACCATTTGTGTTTGTTGATCAATTAACCAAAGATGATAAATTTGAAGATCTCAAAATTTCACAATAAGCATGAAACTAAATATCGAGATCAACAAAGTTGACCATGATTAGTCACCAGAATGGCAATGGTGAAAACATCAAAGGCCTTAATATTGGGAATAATGACTTGTCCACAAAACCAGTTGCAATACAGATATTGATGCTCAGCAAATTGATACATTGAGTTAGGGCATTACAAACTTCATCTCAACTCTCAGAATAATGAACGATATAATTAACAATTTGTTCAACAGCTTCATGAGAGTCTTCACAATACAGCCACTGATAATTTTTATTGTCATTTATCAGTCCATACTATATTATGGATAAAATTGGTTCCAATTGTGGCCTACACTTAGTAACCAAATATAATATCATTCAAATATTCTCCATTTCAAGGACGTAACATATTACTAGGAGATTACGGTCTTCTACCAATGTTTGTTGATTTATTCCAAGAGCATTCACAACCTCACTTTAAAATGAAGATGAAGAATGATGAAAAGCAATGTAGTTATCATATCAAAGACATGATAACTAGTATTGTGACATACTATTTTGTGTTCATACTTAGCGTTCTTAACTCTCTCAAATGCTTAAAAGTCAAATTATATCATGTTTTACGAGTTTGAGCCTTGATGTAATTTTTCCTACATTTATGGAATTTTATCTGAAAATGTGATCTTGGTATATTGAAGATGAGCCATGGACTTCTCAAGACGAACCAACTCTAGCCCAAGGCTTGGGTTAAAGAGGGGTTCAATTTGAAGGGGTTTATCTTACTTTGATTCACATCGAATCCGGTTCAATTGGAGAGGTTTGGTTCAACAAGAAAGAGAGTTCGGTTCAAGTTCGCTCACACTTGAAGAGATTGGATTCATCCAACCCAATGAAAAAGGTTCATCCAACCTAATCAACTTGATCCAATTGAGAGAAAGAGCCCAACTTGATTTTCATTGCAATCTTCATCCCATTCAAAAGCCCAATTCATCAAGAAGCCCAATCATCCAAATCCCTCCAAGAAATCGGCATAGTGATTTCTTCCCTTCTCAATCCCGCTTCTTCTTCCAAAGCTCCACCGACCACTTAATCTTCCTCCACCACTAACCACCGGATGGGAGTCAAGGGGTTTCCCTTCTCCGATCGTCAATCTGCACCGAGGCAAGGGGATTTCCTACTTAGGCTACGTCATCCATAAGACGCAACCTCTCTATCTTCTTCTTCCACATCCACGACCGATCGGAAAGAAAGGGGATTCCCTACTTTCTCCAATCACCCCATTCCCTACCTCCAGTCATCCTCCACAACAAGTCAACGCCAACGAATCAAGGGGTCTCCCTTCTCAACCGGCCTTTCTCCTCCTATCAATCATCATCCGGACTTTTCTACCACCGCACCGATGCCTTCTCAACCGCCGGCTATCTTCTTGTGGTTCGGGGTTTCCCATCTTCGGATTAAAATTCCATCTTCAGCCCTTCAAGCTCCAACCGTAGGCCATCTTCTACAGATCCATTCACAGCCCTGCGCATGTTTGGATTTAGTTATTTGACAAGTTAATTTGCTCATTGGATTGTCTTCCTGTGTTGGTTGTTCCATGTGTTTGGTTGTTGATGCGTAGCTTGATTTCATTTGGATATTGATTTATTGTAATTGATTTGATTCCCTATGTTAAGATTACACGTGCTTAGGTTTAATGAATTCATGCTCACAAACTGTTCGGTGGAATGTTTCTTCTACTTGCTATGTTTTAGTTTTGCAATTCCGATAGTTTAGTTGTTTGGATTGTCATTCTTGTTGAATTGTAGTTTAGTTGTGCTCGGTAATTACATGATCTCATTGCAATGTAGCTTAGTTTTAATTCCATGACATATTAGGGATGTTTTTCTTTATGCTTTCGTAGATTAGATTTATCTTTACTGACATTAGCTTTAGGATTTCAAAACCTAAATCCCATGTCTGAATAATTTGATCTTAGGATTATCACGCACTAACTACATTCTTGAGAGACAATCCAAGATACCCTATACTGTATTAGTGTAGTTAAGGGGTTTGGTATTAATTTGAATTGTAATCGTATCATGACAAAAGCAGTCTATCAAGACAACTCCACTTTAAGTTGAGAAATAAATTGAAGATGGAAATTGCTTTGAAGAAAATAAATTGATTCAGAATTTAGAGCTTATATTATTTTACTTTACTTTATTATTGATCCACACTTAGCTTATTTGTGGGAATTTTAATTAGATTGTATATTTAGTTTGTTATAAAAGCTTATATTTGGGGCTTACATCTATGGTTTGATAATTTTTTAACATTTTGTCTTACATATTTGTTTCCTATCTCTTTCCTCTCTTATTGTGGGATCCCTGAATAACAAATCTGAGTTTCTTTCTGCTGCATTCATACTGTACAATCATTAGACAAGTATATAATATCCAATTCACCACCCCTATTGCAGTAGTGATATTAGGAATCATGGCCTAAATAGCAGCACATCAAGCTTTTTTTAAAACATCATCATCATTAAAATGGGTCCTAGTTATGAATCCGTACCGTGTATAATACAATGAGTCCCAATTACATATACCAAACATGTCAAACGGTGTACAATAAAATTATCAAATAGCAAGGTTTAAAATCTCGAACCATGGCAAAATTTTGATCTTTATTGGAATGATATTATTTCAATATCATGTTGATCGACATGTTTTGGTGCATGGTATCGGTAATGGATTGAAATTGAAGGAGATGAAGTATAGGGAGGAGACATTATTTGTGTCAAACATGATTTTAAATCTTGTATCATGTCAGACGAAATGGTCAAAACATATCATTATGGAAAATTACCGAAATATCTCCTTCCTTTGCTTCATCTCTTTCCTCTTTCGACCTTCAATCTATCATCGACATCATGCATCAAAGCGTCGGCATGATACTGAAATAACATCTTTCTAATCAAAGACTGAAACTATGATATGAAGACACAAGATTTTGAATCTTGGTGTCAAGCAGTATCAAGCTTTAGTGATTACCGGAATGATACGCTTCGACCGTTTTGCCTAGCACAGTATGAGATTTCAAACCATATCAAATAGTCTAATTTTGGTAACAAGACTTATGATTAACCTTGTCATGAATTTGATAATATGATAGCAAAAGAAAAGTTGTCAAAATCATTTTGGAGTGAATAACATAGGAGTTTTCTCTATTGACATTACTTATTTTCAGGTTATAAATTTCCTTTTGCAATTAATGAAAAGCACTTTATATAATCTAAGGCAAAGTTACTACATAGAATTACACTTGATTAGAGTTTATTGAGCCGATCAATGTAGGCATTTGTACAAATCAAACAAGAATTTATAACTTAGTCACAGATTATGGATGAATTTCATGCAAAACTATAGTTAGGTTCTAAATTGCACGGCCCATCTTGGGTCCAAAAGGATCTTTAGCAGTGTTCAACATAATGTTGAAAAAATTTGATCAACTAGGTAATGAAACACATTGGTAACTTAAAAGCACCTAGCACTTTAAAGTTGGAAATCAAGTGTTCTCCAATTTATTGTGTACAAACCAATAAACCAGAGGGGAAAAATATCTGTGTATACCTCTTCCAAACTTCTTGCCTTCGGGATCCATCATATCATAGCTTGATGTGCCTGTAGTTCATTTCTGATGAAAGGAATATGAGAATCCAATTCTCCCTCAATTAACTAAACACTGCAAAATAAAATCATTAAGAACTAGGTACTTAGCAAATATCATAAATGGATAAACATGATCAGGTTATCACATAAATTCATTTTCTGTTGTATTCTAATGGAAACCTCAGAATTCTTTTTTCCTTTTTTTGGCAAGCAAGAAATATACAGAACAAAGATGAATCATCAAAGAATTGTTTCTGCAAAGATGAAAAAACTATAAATTATAGAGGGCTAAAAGGTTTGATTATTTTCCTTATGACTATGCTTATTTAAATAACAATAATTTTTTTTAAGAAAAAAAGAAAAACATAACAAGAGAAGTCTCAGAGATACATCTCCACTGACCTCATTGAAGAAAGTTGTTTGTTAAAACAATCATGAGACAACACTAAGAATGACAGGAAAGTTTACAAGGAGACACTCCACTTGACATGTTCAAACATGGTGATCATAATACATGAACTTAGAAGTAGCCACTTCTTTTGAAGTCCACTCTCTAGTATATTTTTCTTGATTATTGAAATCCATAATCAACAATGCAGAGTTATTTCAGGATGGATATGCATATTTTTGTTCTAGCACAAATAAATTAGTCAAGTAAACCAATTGATCTATCTAGATGAAATTTATTGTAGTCATTCTTGAAGAATTGGCTAAATATCATAAAGATCAATAAGGATAAAAGGTAGGTATAGATTCATCACTTGATCCACAACCAATTCGTCCATTTCCCTCCAAAATCCAATACC